>OZ007557.1:91047899-91202256 GCA_963931855.1 Philhelius festivus | reverse complement strand
TTAGGAGTTCAAAATTGACCCTTCAGTCTAGACTTTGTCAAATATCTTCCAGAAAAGCAGTTGTATACATTTTGGCGTTCAAGTTCCAGTAATGTCAGATACTGCTGATTTCTTCTGTATCAAATTATTTCTGCGGATACTAAATGAACTAAATATACTTGCTTACTACCTCAAAAATCTTTCCATATAAGACAGAGGATACATCTTCTGTTTTATTATTGGAAATACCTTTAATATTTTTTTTTAAAATAACCCGGGAAATACCAGTTATTTAGAAATTGCCAAATATAACAGAGTACTAACTTATGATTTCGTTTGGTACATGTTAAAGAACTTTGAAATGCTATGCAAACCATTTGAACTCATGAAGAGCTATAAACAAATTATCAAAAATGAAGAAACTGTGTTCATCAGTTAGTTAAGTAGACTAGTGAGAAATTTATCAATACACAAATTTTTGGTTCAATAATTCATATTTTCAATTTTTGTGAATTAAACCATCAAAACTATTTCGAACCAATAACTTCAACAAGTTCGAATTAAATAATGCTAAGTTGCCTACTTCATCAATATAGGAAGAATGAAGTGGAATCCTACTTAAGGCGAAAAGATAATTCCATGGCTAAGAACTTCATGCACTGGAATTCGTTTAACCAGTCAGGAAGAAGGCCATCTTGAAAAGACATAGCCCAGAACATTGGAGGAGGAATCAAGGACACTCGGAAAGAATTGAAGAGATCTAGAGAGTCATCAAGAAAATTAAATAAGATGGTGTAGAAGTGCTGTTTACGGCGGCGTATGCTCCGCTAGGGGTCTCAGACATTAAGTAAGAAAGTTATCTACTTAATTTTTTTTTGCAATAGTATGTATTACAGAATTTCTTAAAAAAAATTAAAAATACGTTAAAGTAATAAGTAAAAACTAACTAGCCCTTGACTCAAGTGCAAGAAAACTAAATAATATTTTTTGCTTTAAAAAGTATCGTAAATTTGGACAAAGGCTAAAGTTTTTTGGATTATAAAATAATTCTTTCGGGGAGGTAAAGATTCTGAAAAACGGTGATGTTCTAGTTCCGATGTAATAGCTCCTTTGAATTGTTTCTTAAAACGAAATGACTATTGCTAAAGCTTTTATAGAATTAAATTATCAATTATTATTGATCTTTGTAAGT
The DNA here is from genome assembly GCA_963931855.1 of Philhelius festivus. Lineage (NCBI taxonomy): Eukaryota > Metazoa > Arthropoda > Insecta > Diptera > Syrphidae > Philhelius > Philhelius festivus. The sequence continues at coordinate 91,201,085 of OZ007557.1, read as the reverse complement.
TGATTCATTTTTAAGTTAACCGGGTCAAAATTTCGTCGTCCTTAAAACTTTTTCTAGGTAATTTTGTTAAAACTTAAATTCAATGGAGATAAAAAATCAAAACGAGAATACCAACCATGTGTGAGTATTGTTTTTTAATCTCCAAATTTGCGCTGAACATATTTTTCATCTGGATAATTTTCCTTCGTAAATAATAAGTAGGCCCATGCAACTCAGTCGATGAGCTTTAGATTTCTATGATGATTAATACAATTTTCCAAAAAAAAATATTAATTAATAAGCGAAGAGATAAAAGTTTCTGGAAACTTTGATACACTTATTTTATAGAAACGTGGATAGATTGAGATATATATAATTTAGTTTCTTATAAAAGTTTCTTTCTGTATTATGAAAATTACAAATAAAAAAAAGCTTTCTATATAATAATTTAAGTTCGTCCGAACGTTTTTGTTTTTAACTTTTTTTTTCTTAATGAGATAAATAAGACTGTTGAAATGTGCAGCAACGCGAATAATGTTTTAAAAACAATAATATAATATATACAAGATGCGCTTTATGTTTCAGGTCGATGTTTTTTTTCAATGACTTTTAAATGAAATACATTTTTGTAATTCAAATTTTATTGATTTAATATAAGGTTTTGAGCATTATGTATGGAATATGATGTCCGTCAGCTGGGCACTTTTGGCTGGGGGTGGGTTAAGGTGAGCTCTTTTAAGCACATTTTGTATACAAATTTTACAGACTTCTGTTGTAAGTTCAGAAATTTTGTTTCTAATATTGCCTTAAATAATATCGAAGTTGTGGTTGATTTGGTTATGTAAACCTTTTCCTTGAAGTACCTCTATAAGCAGAAGTCGGGAGGCGTTAGATCAGGAGATCGTTAGGCCAGTCAATATCACTAAAATTTATCGAAAAAACATTGCATCAAAGCACGAGCTGTGTGTGATCTAGAACCATCTTGTTGGAGGCCCAAGTTCTGTAAGACTAACTGATCTGCTTTTGGACACATACATATAAGTTTTCCAACATGTCTCGATAGCGATCACCAGTAATTGTTATAGATTTGCCTATTGTATCAATAAAGAAATATGCCCACTGACGTCCGTTGGTCCAAATGGCACACCATACAGTTGCTCTACGAAGGTGTGGTGGTTTTTACTTGCGACTTATAGGTAGGTACTATAAGGCATTCGGAAAAAAATTCGAACTCGAGATTTTGATCAAAGTTGACATTACGATAATTGCGAAGACTAAAAAAGTGGGTCCTCCAATTCTGTCTGTCTGTCTGTCTTTTCGACTACAGCCTAAACGGCTCGGCCGATTTTTATTAAACTTGGTAGATAGTATTTTTAAATTTTCCCCGTAACCGTTTTTTTCTTTTTTAAGACCAAAAATAGCGGTACCTGCCATACGATTTTTTTCGAAATTTTATAAATTTTTTTTTCTAAAAAACTGTCCCACAGATTTTTTAAGAAAAAATTCAAGAAATTTCAATAAGTTAACGCTACGAAATGGTTGAAAAAACAAATTCCAAAAAAAGGTTATTTTTGGTAAACCCCTTAGAACCATTTTTTTGGTTTTTGATTTTCTCAAAAACGGTACGATCGATTTTGTTAATTTTTTTTTATGCTAAAACTCCTTAGCAGTTTAAACATTGTTTTTTTTTTTTTTTTTTTTTTTTTTTGGATTTCTTAAAAATTTCAAATTTTTTTTTCAAAACCCAACATTTCGAAAACCCCATGCTCGATTTTTTTAAGACTTGATAAATAAATGTTTCTTAATATAAGTTACAAGATGTAAAAAAAACAAAATTTATTTTACATAAAAATAACGGTACCTAGCATACAAATGTTAAAAAATGGTTTTCGAAAATCGTATTTTTTTCGAAAATGGTTCCGAAAATTTCGTTAAAAGTTTAAAATACTGACGTGATTCCCTTTTAAACCACTCTAATATTCGTTGGGACGGATTCACCGCTGGCAGCATTGCGAGTGAGAATCAATCCCACAATCCCAGACAATTTAAGCCCTCATTGACTCACGTCATTGGCAGCACCATAACCCAAAGAGCGCTTCCTATCTATCGATGATAAGGAATTTATTGTTCACTAAATTAAATGATATGAATTTGGTTCGATTAGATGTTTCTATTCTTGCCACATAGCTGATGCCACGAAGGATATTCTTCACGAGCGATTTGAGAGCATGGTTATATCATTAAGAAGGGATATAGTGCTATTTGACCCCATTAGATTTTTTCCTTAAGTCACAGCTGACCAAAACCATATTCATGTCCTAAAGATTTATGTCTTTGATAGACTTTTCAAATTGCAGGTAAAATTTTTTGATAAAAATAAATTAGAGGTCATTAAAAACTACTTACATGAGATCGACCAACCACCGACGAATACAAGCACAAATGGGACTTAAAACATTTTTACAAGAACTTGACAAAATGGTAGAAATCTTATTAAATTATTTAAATTTGCGTTTTATTTGATAAAGTAATTGAAATTTGAGAAATAAAATTTACCGTTAAGAAGTGAAACAAAGACAACACTCAACCACATCTGTGTGCGTGTTAGGTAAAATGGAGGGGACCTAAAATTTTCTTCCGATTCCGAATGGCTTATGAGCAGCACTTTTCCTGACAAGAGATACCTACAGAGGATTTGTCACTTCCTTCCAAGCTGCAGTACCCCAAGAAAAAGCATTTTTTCAGCGGTTTATAATCGAGCCCAAGACTCTTTGCATGCAAGTCGAACGACAATGGGTACAACATACAAAATTCTTGATATCTCACACAAAACATGAATTCCTTTTTTCAATTTTAATATACAGGCCAGCCTATAGGAAAACCCTTTATATACATAAATCTATCTTCATTATATTAGCTATCAGCTATCAACGTCTTATCAAAAAACCAGTAAGCCATTTCCGAACCGCCTCCTTTTTTTTAATTTTAAATCTCAAAACAAGCAGCTCATTATAGACATTAAAAAAGTTCTATTGTTCAATGAAAAATGAAGGTCTACCCACAGCTAACCAACACGAAGAAACTTTATTAATTTAAACCTCTATCATCAATCGTGAAAACCATCATGTTTTAAAAAATACAGAAAAAAACCTTCACTACCACGAGCGAAGTGTTTTTTTTTTTTTTTTGCCCGGCTAGAAATGTAAAAATACATGAATAAATATAAACTCAACCTACACATAGGATATTAAGTATAAAAACAATACCAACTTGCAATGTAAGTATCTAAAAGTATCTATCTCCGTTCGATAGATTTTTATTTCAAAGGCCTCCTTGTATAGCGTAACACATTAAAATGCATAGGTATAACGAAGTTCTTTTTTTCTAAATAAACGACGTTAAATGAAAAACAAAAAAAAAATATTTTCTATCAACTACAAACAAGAAAAAAGGTAGATATTGCTTTGAAAAAAAAGCAACTTGGGTCACCACAACCACATAATTATAATTCATATAGTAGATACCTAGCTACCGATCTATAAAGTAGTATAGTTATAGTATAGTAGTAGTTAGGAAGATTCACTTCAAGCTCTAAAAATTTGACGCTTCGATGAGCAGAAAAGTGCGGATTTATATTGTTATTAGCGTTTTGATACTATTAGCGTTGCCAAAGCTGATGATTTAATTGCAGTTTCTCTAAATAATTATTTTAATAAAAATTGCATCTTAAAAAAATTAATATGTACATAATGTCAAAAATGGATACAAATTACGTTTTAGGTATATTCTTAAGACTGACACACCAAATATCTATTAATTAATTTTATAGGAAACGATCTTTAAAATTTGTACTGCATAAATTTAAAATACATAAAATTATTCAAGAAATAACACTAGATACTGTTTTTCTTTAACTCAAAACTACTCTATTACTACTATACTTTGAAACTACTATTCCATAAATTCTTAAAAAAATTGAAATAGTGATTTGATCGGTCTTGACATAACCATGATAAGGGAGACTAAATAAGTGGGTCCCGCAATTCTGCTTATTCTACTACTGCTTAAACGGGGCGGATTTCCTTAAATTTGGTACATTGCAAGAAATAAAGTGTCGGGGGGAAAATTTTAAAAAATTTCAAAAATAAATTTTTCTCAAGACACTTTATTTCTTGTCAAAAGAACAAAAAAGAAAAAAAACATAAAAAAATTTTCGAAATTTTGGAAAATATTTGTTTCTCAAAAACGGTTCCACATAATTTAAAAAAAAGTTCAAAAGCTACCTAATATTTGGAATTTTTTTTTCTAAAACTTGGATATTAACAGTACCTCCCCTAGAACCATATTGATTTTTTTAAAAGCTGCTCAACCGATTTCGATGTTTTTTTTTTTTGCTAAAGCTCCCTAAAAAATTAAATAACATTCTGTTTTTTTCTCAAAACTCAATATGTAATTTGAAAACCTCATGCTCTATTTTTTTTAAGCTTGACACTCAAAAGTTTTATAATACAATCTACTAGATGTGAGAAAAAAATGGATTTCATTTAAAAATAACGGTACCCAACATACCAATAGCCGTGTTTTTTGAAAGACTGAATAGCCAAGTTAACAAAATTTTACATGCAAAACAATAATAACATCAAGAGTGTATATGTATAATTAGGTCAGCAATCAGAGTGAATATAGAATGAATAAAAATTGTTGATATATTGAGATGTAGTTGGCGCGAGTGCAGAAAAACATTTGCTTGGTTCTGGGATGTGTTCTGGAATAATCTTTTTTTCTTAGAGATTTTTATTATGTCAAGACATTTGGCAATAAAGCTTCATGTCTATTTTGTAAAAGACGTACAAAAAATCTCAAATGTCAATTGATTGAAAAACTTCTGAAAAATCTTAATTTTTCACCAAAAAATCGAAATCGATTTTAGGGCTTTTGGATAGCATCTAGAAAGAAATACTTTAAATAGTTCAAAATATAGTATATTATCCATCTACCAAGCCATAAACTGTCAAATTCCATCGGAGGATGGCTGAGATCTCAATGGATTAAAAAACATCTACAAAATGTGAATTTTGTAATTTAGGGGCTGGCAATAATATGGAAAGAAATATTCTAAAAACGTCAAAATAAATTTGAAATTACTCAAAAATTCGTGTAAAACTTTGAGATTAAAAGAGAGTGAATATAAAAGTGACTATAATCGTTTTTTTCTCGATTTTCTTTACTGAGTGGCTATCAATTTTCCATAAAACACGGCTAATGTTAAAAATTGCCGTACCAAAATCGTATTTTTCTCGAACCTAGAAATTTGATACTTTTTTTTCTTTCGATACATTTTTACGATATTTAACTCAATATACAAATTTTACATAGAACCGTTTTACCGAATTTTAAATTTCTCTTTATCGGCATAGATTTTTTTTTCTTAGAGTAACTTCTAAAAAGTTCTAAAAATAAATAATTTTTTTTTTGAAAATTCTATATCTATATAAATTCTAAAACGGGTCAATATTTTCTTTTAAATTTGATCTTTCTTCGAACATTAATAAAATGTTTTAAATTTGTATATGGAAGTGTTTTTTTTTATACGCTACAACGATACATAATTTTTACTTGCGATATTATGTTGGTATTATAAGGCAAGTTCTGCATTTGAAAACAAAAAACCATTCGAGATTTTAATTAAAGTTGACATTACGATGATAGAGAACTCAATTCAATCCGGCAATTCAATCTATCTGTCTGTATGTCTATATGTTTGTATTTCTGTACCTCGACCTACAGCCTAATCCGTTGAAGCGATTTTTTCAAACGTCGGCATCGTACTCGGTCTTCGGTAATTACTGATTCCCTAGAGGAGAAATTGAAATTATTGTTTAGCTCCAAAGCTAACGGTACCTGTCATACAGCCGTTATAAAAAATATTATTTATCTCGAAAACGGCTCTTAAAATTTTGATAAAAAAAATGGTGTGTAATTTTCAGCACTGGCGACATTTTGGTCAAAACAAATTTTGCGAAATAATTATATTAACGGTACCTGTCGAAGAAATGTTTTATGTTTTGATTTTCGGTTTTCTCATTAACGGCTCCAACGATTTTGGCCAAAATTTTTACCCAGAAGCTCAATTGGATTTGAAATAAAATTTGATATTTTTTTTAATCTAAAAAATATTTTTTTGAAAAGATTGGACAATTTTGCTGTAGTGGCTTGTGCTTTAGGTTGAGGTTCAGCCAGTGAGACATACAGACATACAGTCATGGAGACAGAAGGAATTGCTTGACCCCTATTTTTCGTATTTTTATCATCTTAATATTAATTCTAATCAAAACACAAAATTTTCCCATAGCTCCTATGTTTATCGCAAGTAAAAATGGTTGTCAAAAAACGTATTTTTTTCAAATTTTGTATACAAGTTTTTTTTCTGTTTCCGTTTATTTTGATGATCTATAACTCAATAAAAATATTTTTAAATTAAGACAATTCTGGCAGTCCTTTCCGCAGTACTATTTTTTTTGATTTTTGACTTTCTCTATATCAGTTCTATAGATTTAAATGAAATTTTTTATACAGAAAAATTAAAAAAAAATTGTATATCAAAATTTAAAAGACATTTTTTGGATTTGTGGAAAAAAAATTTAAACTTTATTTTCTGTCAACGGCTAAACCGAATTCGATAGAAATTTACATGCAGCAGCTAATTCATATATAAAATAATATTGCTTATACTTTTTATTACACTTCCCAGAAAATGTTATTGAAAATTTAATATCTCAAAAATATTTAGAATGGAATTTTAGAAAAAAATGATTAATGATTAATAAAAAAAAAAAACAATTTTGAATAAGACTTCTCTAAGCATTTTTTTTTTCTAATTTGAACATGGCAACACTGTTCTATTCATTCATATTTGTATGTGGTATTTTGTAGCTCCAGTGTACATATACATAGTTACACATAATGTAAAAATGCGTTAAAGGCACGTCACGTATATATTAGACACGCTTAGAGACTTTGAGTTTGACCATGTTAATCGCCCACACGTCTCTTGCAACCCTCCTTTAGTATATGCAAATGTTTATCAGCCTGATGCTTGGGAGTGTGACTCTACTGGTTTCTACTGGTGTGTATGTTATAATTATGGTAAATGTTATGTCGTGCATCGTTAATGCTTATTGAACTTGAAAATCAGCTCGGTCAAAGCTTTTCACTTAATATGGGCGAACAAGCAATTTCAATGACTTAACCGCATTTACTTTTCTGAAGTGCACAACATCACAAATGATTATGGCTAGCAATATGTGTGAATAAACATTTCATCGTTATTGTAAAGGGTTTTTCGGTAAGGGCGGGAAGATCTTGAAATGGAATAAAACAAGATGTGTGTGAGGCATTAACAAAATTCTTTTTTTTGTTTTTGTATTTTAAAGGACCATGTATGCCCGCCTTGATTTCTTATACGGTGGCATGGCGTGGAGCCGACTTGGCCCACTTTCGTGTGACACTTCCGCATAGATCCGGCTGAATTTGAATGATGGCCTGTGTTATGTTCACCTTAAGGGTATTGGTCCATTGTTGTTTATTTGAACAGACCTGCGACTTCAGAAAATCCAACAAGAAAAACTCTAGTGGGATCATATCGCATGACCTTGGTGGCCAATTCACACAGAATGTCAAATTGAGGACTACTTCGCACCCAACCCAGTCAGCAGGCAAACGGCGGCGGCGCGGCTTATTTTGTGCAATTGTGTTACTTGCCATGGTGATTTGCTATTAGTAACTGAATAATAAATAACAGATTTGACAGATGTCACCAAGACAACATGGCCGCCACAGATCGCCATATTTTGAGAAGGAAAACCCAAGAACCCTAATTTGTTTTTGGAAAATTGCATCTTCCTCTTGAATTTGAAGGAATAACCTATGAATATTATACGATTTTTATTTGTGTTATCTTATGTTAACTTATCTTTTTCAAATCATGCTGCACATTTAATAAAATATTTACACGGTTTAAGTACTAAGCCAGTTAAATTTGTGTTAGTTGTTCTTAAGCCCTAAAAATCTTGTAAGATATAGGTACATATGTACTATGGGACAAGTTTTGTATTTGGAAAAGAATCGAACTCGAGATTTTGATCAAGTTGACATTACGATGGTATCAAAGACAAAAAAAGTGAATCCGACAAGTCCGTCTGTCTGTCTGTATGTCCGTTCCTCGATCCACAGCCTAAAGTACGGGAGATATTTTCTTCAAACTCATCTACCAGGCGTTGCAAGGAGCCACATGCTCCTATACGGGTCTGGTGGGGGAATGATTTATCAAGTGAAGGTAAAGGAAAGGAATACCCTCGACAAGTACATTTCAGGCTAAAGCTTGCTGTAACTCAACCATACCCTTAACGGGCTTGATCGACATAGGATTATCATAGGTTTCAATAAAAGGGGTCACAAACCCTTGGGTATCACAATGGATCTACATTGATCTAAGTGTGACAGTAACAAGATCAACTGTCAGCCCACTTACCTAACCTATCTAACCTACCTAAGGGTCTTCGGTGATTCCCTAGAGGGATACACCCGTAATGCAAAATCTTATTTATTTCGAAAACGGCTCTAAGGACTTTGATAAAAAAAAATTAAGTGTACTAATTATTATGGGCATGAATTACATTTTGGTCAAACAAAAATTTTAGCAAAAAATGTTATTAACGGTACTTGTCATAGAACGGATTTTTTGATTTTTGATTTTCTCATTTACGGCTCTAACGCTTTTAACCAACATTTTTTAACAGGAGCCCCCTTAAGTTTAAAATAATATTGTATATAAAAATATTCGAAAAAATATTTGTTGGGCTTTTTGAAAAAAAAAATCAATTTTTTTTTTAAATCAATATCTTCAAAACGATTGATTGATTATTTTTTTAAATTCATTCTAAAATCTATACTACTAAGTACTTAAAATTTTAATCACAAATTTTGTTCTTGCAAAATTACTATAATAATAAAACTATTTTGAGCTTTGTTTGCAAAAATCTATACTTTTCTGGAAATCAGACGGCAATTTCATGCATTTGAACGTTTTTATCTCATTAAATTCATGTTTTATATTTATTAAATGTTTTCTAAATTCCAAAGTCCATTTTATTTTAAATAAATTGATAAGACCTTTTTCTTAGAATATTCTATTTCCCTTTTTAAATATTCAACTAATTTCTACCTAGCTAAGTGATCTTAGCCGCTTACAAAAAAATTCTAAAGGGACATCTAGCTCTTATAATACTGAGATTATTTTTCTTTAGAGCATCTTGCTTTTGATACAATAGAGAGTAGTTATTGTATCAAAAGCAAGTTCCATTCATTTGATCCTCCCTTAGCTATAAGTGTGATTTTCCAAAGTCAATTAAATCCCTCTCGACAATGGAGATAAATGAGAAACCATACATAGGCAGCCAGAGCATAAAACTCTTGTAAACTCATAATACTCTTTTATAAAATGTATATATTTAAATAATATTATATCGATAAACAACAACAAAACACATACTTATGTACATATTTTCCACAATCACAATGGAGAAGCACAAAGTGTTAATGCTTGCAGTAATGTTGTGGTTTAATACTCACACATAATTATATCTACCCTTTGATTTAGGTAGATATACATACTCGGCTCCTATACTTACATATATGTATATGTTCGAAATAAATAGAAACCCTTATGTAGTCCTTTTTTGGCATCGTACACAATGTAAGCCTACCAAATTTTTTTTTAAGTTCTTTAAGTTCACAAGAGACGTTAAATTAAAGGGAAGGTTCTTGACTTTAATTAAAAATCAAATGGTAAAAATATGTACATATAACAGGTTATGTCAAAACTTTACTTCGAAAAACATAATTTTTAGTTTTGTTTCCGGAAACTCATTGGATTATGAATATCTTTAAAACTTCATGATGTAACACAGTCCTAGCGTTAGGGTAAAGTAGAGAGAAATCGAGTAAGACAAAGTATTCGACATTCGAGTTATGCAGCTGAATAGAAATTCTCTATTATGCCGTGCGGCCGTGTCATGGGTTAAACTGATTGATAAGATTCCAAGGCTAGACTAGTACCAAAATTTTTCAAGGAAAGGATTGCGCCTGGCTTTTTATTTTGAGCACTGCTGACAAAAAAATGGATAAAACAGTAAAAAGCAAGAAATTTTTAAATGGTGTCCAAGGGAAATAAAAGTTTTGGTAATGTGTCCGAAAGAAACGAAATTTTTAAGGTATTTTTTTCAAAAGGTTTTTTTTTTACAGGTGGGCGTGTGAGTCGTGTTAAATTGATATGTGTTTTTTATTCAGTATTAATTGACATTTCATCATGGATAGATTTGCAACTGAACAAAGTTCTTAAATCGTTCAATTATACTCTAAAATTCAAGTTCCGAAAAGAATGGCTTTTGTGCGCTTCAGGGAAGTTATGGTGTCCATAGTCGACCTATTGAAGCCACTATTCGCCATGCCATCAAGAAATTGGAGACTCAATATTCGCTCTATTTGATAACACTCGACTGAATAGACCTTGTGTAGTGCGTAGTGTTGAAAATATAGCCGCTGTAGTTGACAGTGTAGGCGAAAATCGTGATGAATCGATTCGGTGCCGTTCTAAACAATTTGGCCTTTCACATGGAACAACATGGGCGATTGGACTTTGGTTTTTATGTATACAAAAATAAGCTGACGCAAGAATTAAAGCCGGCTGCCCTTCCGTTGAGTCATCGTTTCAGTTGATGGGCTCTCGAGAGACTTGCTGAAGATCCACTGTTTTCGATCAACATATTTTTCAGTGATGATGCCCATTTCTGGCTCAATACTTCAATAAAATTCGATATATGGGCAAAGAACAACCAGAAGAGGTTCAAGAGCGGCATTTACATCCAAAACATCCGTGTGGTGTGGTTTTAGCGGTCGGTGGAATCATCGGTCCATATTTCTTCAAAAATAAGGCTGGTGGCAACGTTAATGTAAGCGGGACTCGTTACCGCGCGATGGCAACAGACCATTTTTTGCTTGAAATTGAAGCCTGAGCTCTCGATAATATTTGGTTCCAAGAAAAAAGCACTACTTGCCACACAGCCCGTGATACAATGGACACATTGAGAGACCGTTTTAATGATAGAGTAATTTCATACTTCGTAAAACTGAAATTTAGATTTTTTTCTTTGGGGCTACGTAAAGTCTAAGGTGTTTGTGGTTAAGCCATCTGCGATTGAATCATTTAAGGCCAATATTACCCATGTTATTCGAGAGATACTGACAAATATGCTTCAACGCGTCATTGAAAATTAGCTACGGCGCAGTTGCGACCAACATTTGAAAGGGATTATCTTTAAAAAGTGAATGTCAAGAATGGTTTCTTAGATTAATAGTAAAGCTCTGCATACCGCTTGCTTGACAAAACCCCATAAAATAATCTTGTGTCTGGGGGCCAGCGGAAAGTGGAACTTCTGAATATTCATTTGTTTCGGAATTTTTGTTGCAGCTCCCCTCTTACAGGTCTGACTATACGTATGCAGTTCTTCCATCTTGCTGAACCTGAACGGGGCAGTTCTGGGTAAAAAAACTCCTTCAACATATTCAAATAACAGTTTTCAGTAAACGTTACTGTTAGACCGTTTTTATGGTACGACAATCCACCTTGAGGAAACTGCACAACACGCAGTGACTCGCTCCGGGTGTAATTCCGTCTCAATATTTTTAAATCCTGACCAACTTTCCTAAACGCTCTTGCTGTGCTAAAAAAATAAAAATGGAGCATTTCGGCTTTAAAGCCTCTTCATAGACAGCAAAATTCCAGTTGAACTGGCAAATCCAAAGAATTAAACTTTAATTCGTAATTATGAATTTGTACGGAAACAACTTTAAGTCATCATGAATTATCCCTTGTCGAGATAGGGATAGGATCGGGATCTCGATAGTACCATTCTCACAACGATCCATCTACTCGGGCGAATGCAACAAAACTCTCGGTCTAAATTTCATTTGGATGGCAATGACGGACTGCAAAACATTTTTATACATCTAAATAGCAACTAACAAAATAAAGATAAGTCGATAACTACACAGAAAAAAAGGTATTCCAATAGTTTCAATATGAGGAATATACACATAAAACCTGAGAGCTGTGCTCAAGTTTTAGGCGAATGTAGGTATGTATTAAAAATTATATAGATTTTTTTTTTTTTTCAAATTTAACATCTCAAATACTACCAGTGCAGTGGCTTTGGTCTTTGAACTCAGATAAATCCTTTAAAAATTGAGGCATTGAGAGCAGAAGTGGCATAACTCTTTTTTTTTCAATTTTGACTTTATAATCCACAATGGTCAAAAATAAATTTTCTTCCAAAGCAGAAATGACGTAACTTATATTTGCTCATAAATCAATACAAAAATGCTAAAACATTGTTTTTGCACGGAACTTTTCCTAGAGCAGAAATCGTATAACCCACTTATGCCACTTCTGCGTTTGTAAAACTTTTTTCTTTAAAACATTCCAAGTATACGAGTAGAAGAATATCGAGACTTATAAAACGCAAAGCTTCAACACAAACTCTTACTTAAGACCAACGCGGCAACGCAGAGTACCTAAATGACGAAGAAGAATGAAAGTACCTATCATAGTAGTGTAAACTTAAACTTAACTTTTTAACTATTTTGTACCTAAAAGCAATAGTAAATTTTTTCTTTTAAAACCTGTTTTTCAAATTAATGGTGTAACCAACTTTCTTTTTTAACCTTATTCCAATATCCAAGAAGCAGTAGTGGTGTAGCCCACATAAAATCAAGTAATTAATAATTTAAAGAGAAGATTAAGGTCTCAAAAATAAGATATCCCACTAGTTATGCCATTACTATTATTTTATTAACTATTATTTTAAATAGGAAGCCAATAGCAAACATTTCTTTTTCGTTAACTTTTTAAACCATGATTTTCTCAATAAGTGCATATTGGGGTTACGCCACTTCTGCTCTCAATGCCTAAATTGATGTTTGTATCAGTCCTGGGCCTCAAGAGCATAGTTCAGAATTCAGCTTATGACAACAAGCATCTCATTTCACCTTTCGTTCTATCCAAACCCGTTATTTCCAATTACAAATGTTAAAGTTCTAATCCCACATATAATACCTTACCAGCGAAGCAGAAAATAGTGCTTTTCACATCCATAGCTGTGGCCTCAATAACATAGTAGCTATTTCTGATCGAAATCAGATACATATATCGAAAATTAACAAGAGCGTATTAAAACCTTCCACCGACTTTTATCGAGATCTAGTTTCATCACTAATTTGTCAAGAGGATCCACCCATACCTTCTATCAAATATTTTTCGGCATAAGCCCTTGAATAAATATTATCGGAATTGGCTACAACATCTAAAACCAACATCAGAGAGAGATAGATATCTTGACGAACTTTGCATACATGACTTAATTTCGGTTCACCAATTCCCCATCCCAAGCGTTAATCTAACAAAATTTCGAACTAATTCCAATATTTTGAGTTCAAGGATCTATAGTTGAATAAACTACCTTACCAAAACATTTGAGATTTTAAATTTTAATGAATTGTTCAAACTCAACCAAAACACCAGTGCTTCTAGGTATACATGGAGGTGGATGAACGTCGAACGCAATCATCTATCCTGCCTAACCAGTTTCGCCATGCACCATAACAAACTCTGTGCGTTGCACTCCGTCTGTCTGTCTGTGTATCTATCTGTCTATAACCAGTTTATGAATACGACACCCAACGATAATCGAATTAACTTGTGATTCCGACCCAACACACTTCAAGTACTTACCTACCTATCTACAAAAACTCTTACTTCGGTTCTCGCACATTCCTATTACCGAAACCAATTTCCATGCATGCCAATGCCGCCGATCCCAACGCCGCCGCCGACGACGCCGCCGCCCTCGACGACGAAGTTACTTTGCTCTTCGTTTCGTTGAGCTGGTTAAACAACACACAGTACTCGTATTTCCGACAAAAGTAGCTCAAGGATAACTCTTTCTATACGAGCATGCAATACGAGTGTATCTGTATATTTTTATCCTCGAGAATTCCAATACTAACATTCGTCGCGTCGTCGTCGTCGTCGCTCGTCGGACGTCTATTTGTAACACACTCAATCTCGCATGTTTTCTAATTGCAGGCGAAAAAATTTCCATACGAGAGTGGAGAACCAAGTACCTACCAAAACTCTTCTACTTCGACTTGCACCACCAACCCGAAAACGAAATCCAATGAATTTTGAATGAGAACGAGAATGAGCAATGCAGTGCGAGGAGTATCTGTTGTAGTAAGTATCTGATCTGCAGTCAAATCTTGGTTGATAGTTTTTCCGATACTATTGTTTTTTACTTTTTAATTAGAAAATATCTTCTACTATATTGTTTGAGAGCCCTGAAAGTTGAAATCTTTCACAGGAACTCAGAAATTGCCAGACCTTGAGAAATGACAGGATGAAATTTGCTAAAAAATTTCAAAACTACAAAACGAAAATTCTGAACGATTCCCAGTATTCTATAGTACTCAATATGAATGGCTCGAACGGCACAAAATTTTGCTGAGCTGTGAATTCATTTCAGCAGATATTTCTTGAACAACAAATCATAGATTAGGGACATTTTCTTAACATCTCGCAATAGGATGGATAATATGTAGTACGAAAAGAGATTTGAACAGAAATTTACAAAACTTTACGGAAAATCACAGAAGTTCGAAGTAAATTATTTATTTATTATTTATTTATTTAATTCGTTAAAATCTAACGTTAACAATATTAAAATAGTTCTTATAATCTAATATAAACTAATATCATAATTTATATTTATTATTCAATATTGTTGAAAAAGATAAGTTTAAATTTTTTACATTTTATGTTATCATTTACAGATTCTAAACAAAATTGAAATTCGTTATAAATTGTAATTAATTGATTGAAGGGGCTACATACACCATAGTTTGATCTGCTAAATATTTGAATAATAGGTTGCTGTCGCCTTAAACATGAACGGCTGAAACTGAAATTTAATTTACTTAGAACTGATGGTAATGATATCGAACCATTAATAATCCCAACAATAAAACAAAATTGTAAAAACTTTCTGTGGTTAGTCAAAGAAGGAAGGCTGATCAAAGCTAGTCTTTGAGAATAAGGGGGAAGTAGATTTTCCCTTGACCAGGGAAGAGACCGAAGACAGAAACGCAGAAACCTTTTTTGGATCGCTTCAATTCTTGTAACATGTATTGAGTAATAAGGTGACCATACCACACAGCCGTATTCTAGAATTGGTCTAACAAACGAAATAAATAGAAGTTTTAGAACATAAGGGTCCTGAAAATCACGACCGAATCTTTTAATGAATCCAAGAACCCTATTGGCTTTTTTAATTATATAATTTAAATGATCATTAAATGCTAATTTGGGATCTAGAATAATACCTAAATCAGAAAACACAGAAACCTTACATAACGGACAAGAATCAAACGTATAGTTGTACAAAAACGGAAATTTTTTACGTGTAAAACTCATGGTTTTACATTTGTCAACATTTAAAACAAGTCGGTTTTTATTGCACCATTCCCTAAATATTGTTAAGTCTTCTTGTAGTAATAAACAGTCAGAGGAGGATTTTATACTTTTAAAAAGCTTAATGTCATCAGCATAAACAAGGACAGACGAGTTTTTTAAGTTTGAAACCAAGTCATTAATAAATAAAACAAATAAAATAGGACCTAAGTGGCTGCCCTGAGGGACGCCAGAATTGACAACAAATTGACTTGAACTTTCATTACGAAACAAGACAGAATAACGACGGTTTTTTAAGTATGAAGAAATCCAATTTATAAAATTGTTGTTAAATCCTAGATGGTTTAATTTTAAAATTAGTGTATTGTGACATAACTTGTCAAAGGCTTTACTAAAGTCAGTAAATACACAATCAACTTGCCCGCGTTTTTCAAAAACATCTAGACAAAAGGAAACGAAGTTAAATAAATTAGTAACAGTGGATCTCTTTTTGACAAAGCCATGCTGGCTATCACAAATAATAGAACTACAATGAAAAGAAAGAACATTACTCACAATTGACTCAAACAGTTTAGGTATCACAGATAGTTTAGCAATGGGTCTATAGTTCATTGTTTCATTCTTAGGACCTTTTTTATGTATAGGAATAATAAATGAACTTTTCCAGATAATAGGAAAAATTGAACTTTTTAAGGATGAATTGAAGAGAATATGTAACGGATACGACAAATAAGAAGCACATTTTTTTAATATATAAGATGGAACACCATCGGGGCCTGGAATAAAGCACTCATCGAGATTTAATATTTGTTGAGCGACTGTATCTTCACTTATTTCAAAATTAATTGCGTTTAAATGAGTAAAACTGTCGAAAGAAGAAGAAAAAGAAGAGGAATGATTAAATTCTGATTCTTCAAATGCTTCTTTGAATTGGTCAGCAAACATGTTTGCAATAACCTTTGGATCATGACTAGTTGATGAATTATTTGACATCGAATTCGGATAGCCACACGTTTTCCTTTTATTATTAACGAAATTCCAGAAACTATCTGGATTAGATTTAATACCATGTTCTATTTTACAAATGTAATCGTCATATAGACTGTTAGAATAATCAGTGAAAAGTTGTTTTAGAATTAAGAAAGTTCTATAATCATCGTCAGTTCTAGTAATATTATAATTTACCCAAGCTTTGTTCCTTTTATTTTTTAAGTTTTTAATACGCATATCAAACCATGGTGGTGCATTTGAAGCAAAACGTGTTCTTTTTAAAGGAATAGTTTCGTAAAAGCAGTTAAAAAGAGTTCTATAAAAATTATTACACATATCATCAATATTGCAATTACAAAATAATTGATTCCAATTTACAGTTATTAACATATCAAAAAGATCAACAAAATTACATTTAGAAAAGTCAAATTCAAGTTTGTTGTTATTATTGTTATTGTAAGGAGAAGACATGTTTAAACCTAGTGAAATATCTAATGCAGGATGATGTCGATCTTCGTCAATTAATTTTACAGTAGCAGTTAAAACAGCAATTTCGTTGTTAATTGTATCGGCGAAAAACACTAAGTCAAGAATTTTTCCAAAACGATTTCTCAATCCATTGAATTGACTCAAACCACACGAAGACATACCATCTATAAATGTTAGTTCATTAAGGCTTGACGCATTTATCGGAACATGGAAGTTATCGTCATCAATTTTTGTCCAATTAAGGTTTGGTAGATTAAAGTCACCTACGATCAAAATTTCATCTTCGGGTTCCATAAGCACATAAATATTTTCTATGCAGTCATTTAATTTTTTATAAGCGTCATTGTTTGAACTTGGAGGTATATACGCGGAGATGATAAATAAATGACCAGATTCCAACTTGATTTTGATACATAGAGCTTCGACACCTGTGGATCGAAAGTCATCTATCAGGTAGCACGTAATTGAGGTCCTGATCGCAAAAAGAATTCCTCCTCCGACAACATTAGAGTCTTCTTCATCATGTCGATCACGTCTGAAAATTTGATATGATGCATCAAAAAGCTCCGAGTCAAGAATAGAAAAGTTGAGCCAAGTTTCTGTTAGTATAATGACATCGTGAGGAAGGTTGTTTACATTTTTATAGACCATATTAGTCTTTGTCCGAAGTCCATTTACATTTTGGTAGTAGACTAATATTTGTTTGAGCTGCTCAGATGATGATTCCGCATTGTCCGATTTTGACGAAAAGGGTTCTGGGGTATTACTTGACTATTTTGTTTATTAACAAATTCGTGTATTATTACACCAATTGGCCAGAACAAAGGCGAGTTAAGT
Organism: Philhelius festivus; assembly: GCA_963931855.1. Taxonomy (NCBI): domain Eukaryota; kingdom Metazoa; phylum Arthropoda; class Insecta; order Diptera; family Syrphidae; genus Philhelius; species Philhelius festivus. Next base: position 91,183,210 of record OZ007557.1, on the reverse strand, counting down.
ACATGGAAAACTGAATCCGGAACACGTATTTTAAAAGACGAATATTTATTGTAGTTTCTGTGAAGAATTTTCTCCACCCCAAAGAACGATGATCCCACTTTTTCTTTAAGATAATTTTTGATATCAAGGGCATTAGTTGACGGTGATAGTTTAGAAAGAAACAACACTTTTTGCCCCTCTACTACTTTAAGCCCGGATATAATTGGCGATATAATTTCGTTGTTGATGTTTGCAGAGTCCATTTGAAGTGGTAACGAAGAGGTTGATGACGATGATGATGATGATGATGATGATGATGATGATGATGATGATGATGATGATGATGATGATGATGATGAGGATGATGATGATGATGATGATGATGATGATGATGATGATGATGATGATGATGATGATGATGATGATAATGATGATGATGATGATAATGATGTTGAAGCTAAAGGAACGAACTTAACGAAAAACTGATAGAAACAATAATTTCAACCAACATTCTATGATAAGTATTGAAGTAATCAACTTTCTCAAGTGCTTGAAATTGAAGGTCCTGCTGGAGTATGGTAATGTTATCGTCCTTTAAAATTTCCTGCTAACCGGAGGAAACCAGAGTTGAAACCAAGACGAAACTGAGTCAAAACTTAGTTTTGCCGAGACCAATTTCGAAAGATAATGAGGTTACCATTTTAATGAGATAGAAACGATACCTCGGAAAATAGTCCACATTCTCGTGTCTTTTTGTACTGTCAAGAGATGAAGTGGTTCAAGTCACTAGAACCTGCTTCCCTATAAGGAGCTTGAGGCTAAATATCAATGCAAGTGCTTGAGAAGCATGCAAGATCGAAAACAGAACTACAAAAACGCCATTCGCACAAAGAGTCCGGTAAATTTCTTCAACTAATTCATCTCGGAAATCATTTTCAAGAACACTAGGTATTATCTGCTCTTTGAGGAAAGTCATAACACTTGGAAGAACAAGACATGTTGCGATCAGTACTAACGTGCGGAAAAACTTAATATGCCCTTAGAAGATTCCAATTTCAAAGCCAATTATCCAAACTAAAAAGTCCAAGAGCCCAACGCATAGAACAAACAGCCGAGGGCACACCATAGAGTGCCGGTGCACGTAAAACGAAGATGCCTTTGTTAGGTGATTCCTCCAATTCTCCAAATCTGCGAGAAGGCCTACGGTTTTAAGGAATTGTAACTTTTCGCGTGAAATAAAATTTTCCCCACCATGTAAGAATGACAAATGGTGGAAGTACATCCGTCAAAGATACTTTTCTCCATCTTATACTGGTCGGTATGGGATGGGGCGTTGCTCGTGTAAATATGATTTTTCGTTCTCCTATTAAACTGTAGTGGAATTGGACGGAGGTGAGCTGAATTCTTTCTTTGAGCTATCTCTATTGTGAATGATACTAGAGGTTAGAGATACAAGTGAGAGAAATGGGTTCAACAACGTAGCAAGCTGTCAGCCAATAGGAGAAGTTTTGCCTGATAACCGTGACCAACGCCGCGCCGCCACTACAGAGGGAGTTAAAAAAGAGAGCAACAATGAGAGAATTTGAAAAAGAACTAAAGACGCCGCCATGATGGCACTCTTAGCAAGGTTTTGTTTGAAAACGGATAGCCAGAAAAGTTCTATAGAGAAGAACGAACAATATTTTTCAAATTAAAAGAAATTCCTGTGAATTATATTTTGAGTAAAAAATTTTCTAAATTTTGAAAATTATAAATATTTAGACTCAAACCGAATAATGAGATTTGACATACATATGTAAATAATTAAAATCTGTCAGCTTATTTTATATTTGCTGTGTAGTGAAATCAAACTTCAAATTGTCTAAGAGGTATTTTAAAAAACTTCTAAGGGTTCTTATGAAGAAAAAAAATATACATCAACGAATCTTTAATAATTTTATTGTCACCGCTCTTGATTAATTATAAATATGTGTGGAAAATATATGTACATACATATGTATGTATATTGGTGATGTAAAAGGCTCAAAAATCTATTTTTTTCTGATATTTTTTCCATTAGCTCATATCGTCTAAAGAAGAGAAGGGACTAATGGATAAAAAGGTTTTACGTAATGATGATCGGAAAAATGAGGAATGCTAATATCAGTTTGGTCTATGAAATTCATTCCTAACCAAATTAGATAGGGCGAGCGCTTGCAGCAACTACTAACTAACATGCTTTGCCAAGAATTCAATATTGGTATCCACTACACCTTCATCGACTTTTAAACCACTTATGACAAAGTGAATAAACGAGAACGATACCGTGCCGACATGTCGCAATGTTCAGGTTTAAATTTAAAAAGGATGATGAAGGATTCACTAATCTATCAACAAATTACGAGATACTCTACTGAAAAACTTCCTAAGATACCAAGGAATTAAATGAACTCGACGCTCTGTCATGCAGATTCTTCAATATTGTGCTAGAGAAGGTTAATCACAACACCCAAGCCATTAATTAAGGCAGTATCTTAAATAAATCCGGGCAATACCTTGGGTTTGCTGACGACATTGATGTGATAGAAAGGCCAAAAACCAGGAATTACTGGTGCCTTCAGATGTTTTGTGTCAGCAGGAAACAGAATGAGACTGGTCAAAATAGAGAGTAAGACGGAGTAATACCCCTTGGCATAATGGTCCGTGCGTTTAACTGTCATGCAGAAGGTCTATGGTTTGATACTCATCCGATGCCAAAAAGTGTTCATCTATATGTACAGCCTCTTGCTGCCAGAATCAACAGAATATTGTAGGTCTACTCCATTCCTGGTAACAAGCACACAGGAATGTTTGAGAGTTGTAAGTCACTAGTTCCTGGTTCTGTTCGAGCCGTTGCACCACCAAATTTATTTATTAATTTAAGACTGAGTATATTCCTTCATCAAATACAGTCGGTTTAAAAAAAACGTGTATATCGGTTAAGATGGCACTTGGTCAAATATAGATGGAATGAAAATCAATCTATACCAGATGATTAGAAAGACCAAGGAAAACCTCATTTTTGATAACGTGACTAAAAATGTTGAATGAGTGTTTCGTCAAAATGACTAGGGATTGATTTGGCTCAAGAACCATTCCGCTTAATGCCAGGAGCACCATGCTTTGAAACATCAAGTTAATTTTAAAGTAATGAAAAAGAACAGGTACTATAATTAGGTACATAATTCTCATGCGGAGGTATCAAATCCTTGGACAAATTAATACTAACTAATATTAATTTTTATATAAATGCTGGGAGTAAGACTAGGTATCAGACTTTTCTGATAATTGGGTCAATGCACTTAATTTGGATTAGAAATTACCTTTTGAACAGCTTTATACATATTGTATTGGATGTTAATGTGCCATAGGGCTCCGTTTTATCTCCGTCTCTGTTTCTCATATTCCTTAGCAATCTCTTATCTGAAACTTTTAATCTATTAAATTGTTTTTCTGACAGCAGTAGTCTCAGCTTCTCATATTCCTTTATAGATTCGCGTCCTTGTCCTTCGGACGTGGATTTAAAACAGGAGCGTATTATAAGTTCTTTGAATTCAGATCTCGATAGCATTGTCAAATAGGGAACCATGAGCCGTGTATAACTTAATGCTTCAAAAACTCACTGCTGTCTTCTCTTTCCAGTTGTCAAAAAGTTATAAGACGACATAAATACCTAAAAATGGCCGACTTTGATGTAGATGTTCCCTCAGCTTCCTCAATTATTGGAGGTGCCATGGATATCAACACAGCCTTGCAAGATGTTTTAAAGAAATCCTTGATTGCCGATGGGTTGGTTCATGGAATTCACCAAGCCTGCAGATCTTTCGACAAGCGTCAAGCTGTACTTGCTATCTTGGCTGAATCTTTCCCATTGATCCGCGTCGATTCACACTAGAAACTCGGCGAATGGTCTGGTCTTTGCAAGATCGACAAAGAGGGCAAACCACGTAAGCTTTGCGGTTGCTCTGTTGTCGTCATTAAGGATTTCGGCCAGGAAACCCCTGCTCTTGATGTTGTCAAAGAACACCTCAGGCAAAACAATTAAACTGCTGCTGTTTACATGAGTTTTGATTAAATCAAGGACAACATTTTACTGAGGTTAACACAGTCCTCATGCTGCTATCAATGAGTGGCATTACATTGAAGAAACTGAACAGTTCTCGGTATGTGCATCACAGTCCTAATTGTGTCGAATGAGCACATATTTGGTGTCGCCAAAAAGCTGCTTAGTCGTTAGATTTCTTTCAACGTTACAAGAAATTTATCAACCCATCTGATCCCGCTGTAATCTATAATGCCCTATATGTAAGTCCAAAGCTTGAGTATGATTTTCATACCTGGACAGGTGTTCCAATAACCCACTTGAACCTCTTGGATTTAATCAGAAGAAAAGTCTTGAAAATGATAGGTAATAAAAGTATATTAGAGATATTTGTATCTCAGATTATCGTCGCAGTGCTTCTATAAGCAATGTTCTAATAAAATAACCAAATGCATTTCTCCTCTTAAATCAGTTCAACCTTAACGCTCGCGCTTCAGGATATTCCCATCAGTTTACCCTTGATCCCAACTTCGGACGAACTATTAAATTCAGAGATTATTTCCTTACTCGCACTAAACGAATGTGGAATAATTTATCCGGCTTAATATTTCAGACATTCAAAATCAATGTAATAAGGTCTCAGGGAATCCAATGTTCTTTTCCCCAATTGCCACTATAAAAAGTATTTGCTTTTATAAATATTTAGTTACTGTCGAATAAGTCCTTGACTCTTGAATCAGCAAAGGTTTGCTTGCAAAACGACCTTTGACTGTAATATTTCTACAGCTGGGATAATTCTCCAGACAAACTGAACAATTCCATGAATTCCATAATCAAATGTGAATCCCTCTGCTAGCTATACCCCGTTGGTTTATACAAAAGAGAAGGACACGAATTTTCCGACTCACTTGAGAAACTATTGTGATTTCAATGCTGTTTTTTTTTCTGTTGGTTCTGTTGTGTATCTTCTCTCAAATCGCGGCTTGTACATAGAGAGATTTTGAATTCGGAAATTATAGGCCCTGACTTACTACTCGACTATAGAGTTGTTCCAAGTTCCTGTATTCGAACAAAATACAATACACGTAGCTATAGCTAGACAAGGATTAGATTTGCCGCCATTACCACCACACCAACAACTGCGGTACACTGACTAATTTGGTGTTATGCAAATAACAAGTTAGTCGAATTAGCAACTACTGCACAACCAGATAAAAGAGGTTAGCTATTTGTGTTCTTTAGTTCTGTGCTTTCAGAGAATTTGTTCGTTGGCTGGCTTTCGAAATGAAAATCTAGAGAGTTTGAGTTGCAAGCAGATAATCTGATACGTGATTCAATTTTGTAAGGATGAATAATTATTATTATTTGCTTGCTGAGCCTAAAGCTGTTTTTGTCGAATGTTGTGATTTCAAAATAAATTACAAACTCAATTTTGGGAATTTGAATTGTGGTTGTTCTGAAGGTGTCAAGAGGTTGAGTCATGAGACTATTCGAAGAGTTTATTGATTTATGAGGAAAAATTTGATGGAATTTTAACATGATATCATTTATCTATGAAATAGCTATTAGTTTATGAAAAGTAAGATTGTCAACAAACTGAAAAATTCGGCAGAATTTTTGAGCCTTCAAACTGTATATGTATTCGTAACCCGAATTGACGTAAATTGTCTAAGTCTTCAATTGACAATTCATTTGACCCGACAAATATCTTTTTCTATCACAAAATTCTTCTGAAACCTATGTATATGTACATACTTGCAAACGTAGTTTTTAACAATAAATGTGGTTCTGTCGGTTTTTGAAATATGTTTGCATGTTGGTCTTTTATTGAATTACAAGGAAAGATAAATTGATAAAATGTCAAATAAACAATATTTGTACTTTGTGGGAGGAAAGACGTTTTATAAGGTCATTTTTGTTTGAAAAAGAAAAAAAATATGTAATAACCTAAACTTCATTAGGTGTATTCTTTGGTAATCGTAGAAATTGTAGAAACGGTAGGAACAAACTCCCCAGTCACCTTGTAGCGACTGAAGTGGCAAAAAAAAAAATAGTAAAAGGGTTTTGCCAAAAAGCAATTAAGTTTCTTATAGGGACTTCGAGTTAATTCAAGGACCTAGAGGGTATCATTGACTTTTTCAGTTGCACTATTAAATTGGTTTTGTAATGTTTGATTGAAAATTATTCCAAAGTTTAAAGCAGTGCTTTGACAGTCAATATTTAAATAATCAAGCTTGAATTTGATTGTCATTGATAAATCAAAGATTTTGCGATAGATGAGAATGGACGTCTGCTGATTTGATAGGATTAAAGCAAACGTGGTTCGTTGTAGACGAATATGAAATGAAAAACAGGTCCTCATTTACTTCAGAATAATTTTCCTACCAGGAAGCTTCACATAACAGGAGCTACACATCATTACCATAAAGATTAATCAGGTGTATAACTAGGTAAGGATGTCAAAAAATCCGGACACATACTATTTCCCCACACACATTGTTCCCTTTTACTAAGATATGAAAAAATTAACTAATATGACTCTGAGGAAGACTCGAAGCAATTTTTCAGTTTTTAACAGAAGAGCCTTTGAAATGTCTATGAGAGTTAACAGTGTAATGTTGTCAGAGTCAATGTCCGTCTACTGTAGTTCTTTTTTCATGTGTGTGCGCTGCGATTTGATCGAAAAATAGATCCGCAGATACTTAACAGTTTTTATCGATGTTTTTTCAGAAATTTTTGGAGCTAAAGAGAGGTTTTGTTCCTACATCATCTACAAAAAATAATTTGACGTCGGGTTTTAAGGCGCTTAAAATTATTTAAATAAATGTTAAAATAAATCATATAAATAAAAGAACATGGTGATGTTTGTATTTATTTTAAGAGTTTATAGATTTATTGGAAAATGGTTTGAAAAAAGATATAGATATAATCTCCAAATTTTTCTATCTTTCAAGTTGAAATCAATCCTACGCATTCACAAATTTCATTTAAATCTGTTGGGTGATTTCGGAGATTAGCGTGCGTACAAAAAGGTGATTTTTATCTAATAAGAAGATGTACCTGACTCCATTGGACAGTGTGTTGATTGCGAACTTACCTGAAAAAAAAGAATAAAATTTCTTATTAGTCAACAGATTTTATGATAGGAATGAGATTTTGTTGGTAAGAAATTCGAACAAAAATAAAATGCACGACTAGATCGCAAGTATTTTGTTTTTTTTTCTTAACGTCTATTTATTCACTAATTCTATAACAATATTTTAAAATAAACTTAAAAAATATAACATAAGACATTTTTACTTGCGACTTATTGCGACTCGAGATTTTGATCAAATTTGAAACTACGATAGCGAAGAAGAAACAATTAAATCTAGCAATTCTGTCTGTCTGTTCGACTACAGTCTAAATGGCTCTACTGATTTTCTTTAAAAGCATTTAGAAAGCATTTTTAAATTTTTCCCACAATATGCATTTTTCCTTTTTTTAACACCAAAAACAACGAATTTTATTTCAAAATTCTAGAAATATTTTTTTTTGCAAAAACTGTTCGACATATTTTTTTAATAAAAATTCACAAGATTTCATTTAGTTAAAGCTAGGTAATGCTTGAAAAAAAAATTTCCGAAAAATTTGTATTCATGGTATTTCCTTCTAGAACATTTTTTTTTGTTATTGATTTTCTCAAAAATGTTATAACCGATTTTGATCATTTTTTGTATGCTAAAGTTCCATAAAATTTTGAATAGTATTTTAATTACATATATACAAATCTTCAAAAAAAAAATTCATTTGATGTTTGAAAAGGTTTTCTACATGTTTTTTTTTTTGAAAATTCTATATTTCGAAAACCCCATGCTCGATTTTCTTAAGACTAGGTACACAATTAAGAGTTTTTTTAATACAATCAACCCGATTTGAAAAAATACAAATGCTAAAAAATGGTTTCCAAAAATTTTATTTTTCTCCAGAACGCGTCCTAGAATTTTGAATGTTTTTTTTACATAAATTCTATAATTCAATAAGAAAAAAAATTGAAATTTAGATATTACTGACTATGCCTACCATTTCTTCAAATTTTTAATTTCTCATTATCGGCATAGCGAATTTGAAAAATATTGCATTTCAACACTTAGAAAAAAGTATATGATAGATTTGAGAATATGAATTCATTTTTTTGCATGTTCGATATCTCAAAAACGAGTCAATATTTTTTTTTGGAAATTTAATATTTATTCGTACAGTAATTAAAACTTTAAGTTTGCCTACCAAAACATCGTTTTAGAGTTTTGTGTTTAAAAGTTAATTTTTTTTAAGAAACCGCTACAAAGACTTATAATTTTGTTGTTATTGCATAAATTCATATTTTCAAGTTCGTACGACCCAGTCGTGCATTTTATTTTTTAAATAAATTACCTTTACGGTCGGCATTACATGGTTAATTTTTACTTGCGACTTATAGGTACTATAAGGCAAGTTATTCATTCGTAAAAAAATCGAACTCGAGATTTTGATCAAAGTACGATGATAGCGAACACCAAAAAAGTGGGTCTCGCAATTCTGTCTGTCTGTCTGTCTATCGGTTCTACTACAGCCTAAACGGCTCGACCAATTTTCTTCTAACTTGGTATATATGGGTTTTAATTTTTTCCCCCCACACGATTTTTTCTTTTTTTTTTAAGACCAAAAATAACGGTACCTGCCATACGATTTTTTTTCGAAATTTTATAAATATTTTTTTTTCTCAATAACTGTCCCACAGAATTTAAAAAAAAATATTTCAAATATTTCATTTGGTTAAAACTAGCTAATGGTTGAAAAAAAATTTCCAAAAAATTGTTATTTTTGGTAGCCCCCCTGGGTCCATTTTTTTTGTTTTTGATTTTCTCGAAAACGGTAAAGCCGATTTAAATCATTTTTTTATGCTAAGGCTCCTCCAAAATTTGAATATTTTAACATATTCAAATTTTAAATTTTTTGTTTTTTGGATTTTTAAAAAAATTTTCAAAATTTATTTTTGGAAACTCAATATTTTGAAAACCCCAAGCTCGATTTTTTTCAAACTTGACAAATACAATTTTCTTACATAATCTACAAGATTTGAGAAAAAAAAATTTGTTTTATCTAAAACTAACGGTAGATACCTTCCATACAAAAGTTAAAAACTGGTTTTCGAAAATCGTATTTTTCTCGAAAAAGGTTCCGAGAATTTTGCTGAAATTTTTTTTCTTTCGATTAATTTTTACGATCTATAATTTAATAAAAAAAAATTGAAATCTAGATATTACTGACTGTACCTACCATACAACGATTTTTGGAATTTTGATTTGCTCATTATCGGCATAACGGATTTTAATGAAATTTTATATAAAGAAGCTCCTAAAAAGTTTAAAAAACATTTCATTTCAAAACTTAAAAAAAAAATATTTTTTTTATTTTTTAGAAAAAAAACTTTTTTTTTTTTTGGAAAATTCGATATCTTAAGAACGACTTAATATTTTTCTTGGAAATTTAACTCTCATTCGTACAATAACAAAAACTGTTTTAAAAATGTTGTGCATAAAAGCTAATTTTTTTAAGGAACCACTACAATGACTTATAATTTTTGTTTTTGCACAAATTCATATTTGCATAGCATTCTGTTTTTATCTCTTACTACTAAAAGAATTTAAAAAATTCATTAATTTTATCCTTATGAACAGTTTTCTTTAATAACATTCGTTTTTAAAATTCCTAGTCTATTACATAGGAGCAAGTTCGTGCGACCCAGTTGTGCATTTTATTTTCTAACGCAATTACCAGGGCTGGTATTTCTTCTAAAAATAAAAGGCCTTAATAAAGCTTATGTAATTAGTACTAACAGCGAAATTACCCTTGACATGGGTCGTCGTACAGCAAAATAACCCAAAAAATTACGCCCTTAAATATTAGGCACGAATTAAAGTACAGACTGTATAAAAACTAAAACTTAACCAAACGTATAAGTGCCAGGCCCTGTCATGTAATGATCTCTTTTTCACCGAGTGAATGGCAGATCACAACTTAAAGCATAGTTCTATCAGTCGTCGTCAGATCATCATTCGGTTCAACTTATATGGTATTACTGAATTTGCAATCCATTCGCACTCCATAAAATTTCGATCAAATTACATTCTCACCAATTTCGAGACGAATCTGAAGTGAATTTTTGATTAAACGAAAAAAAAAAGAAAATAAGCAATGGAAAGCACAGAAATGTAAGTCAAAAGCTTATCATACTGAATGTTAAAGTTCCTAGGCTGGTTGACTTAATGTCTGTCGCTCACAGTGTCGATACGAAAGTTCATAAATGATAAGATAATTTTAGGAAGAGACAATGTATAGGTAGTTCATACGGCGAATTTCACAATTCAGTTTTACAGCGAATGCGAAAGGTCATCGGATAGAGACAACTCACCGGGAGTAACATTCTACGAATTCTGTAATCGACATAAATATTTCTTTAAGTGGGGTTAAGTCCTGATTCAAAAGTCACGAAAAGTATTCTTTTATCCTTTGGTCGCAATGCGGCATAGTATATTATAGGCACTTTCATTGAGTCTGATAGATAACCATTTGCATCAAAATACAGGAATGACTCTGGTGTATTATGAATCCACTTTCCAAAATATTTCTAAAATACCTAGGATTCGAGTGAAATAGTCCCGATATGAACTTGTTTTCTGCAACATCCGCCGACCGTGAAAAGTGACTCCTTTCAAGGTGCAGTATGATGGTATCAATAATTCTGGACACTCCTAGTCCTTTTTTGAGACATAGTGACGAAAAGCAGAATATGCAATTCTATTTATATGTATGCAGCAGGCTCCTAAGCACTTCCTTTCAAACACTCAGAAGTTTTCGATGTACGAAGTGTTAATGTTCCACCATACTTGACTCGCATAAGTCAGAATTGAACAAACAAATGCTTAGTAACAATTAATTTTCACATCGGGTTTCAAGTGGCTGAAGTAGAAAAGACTTTTGAGAGACAGAAATGCGGCCCTAACCTTCTCTAATTGAGTATTTATATGCACATTGTGGTTCAAAAACTTGCCCACATAAACACCTAAATATTTCACAACTGTTTTCGACTCTTTGTGAAGACCATTTAAGCAAGTTATTCCAAGGTTTTTCCAATTGTAGCTCAGATCATAAGTACCACGTCTTACAAGGATGCAGAACAGCATGGTTTCACATTTCCCATAGTTGATTTGAGGCTTCAAGTCCGAACATTAGATTTTGAAAAATATCAAATTTGGCTTGTACTTGTGTTTGAATTTTTTCAATTTTGGAGAAAATATGATTAATCGAGGTCTCTGAGGATCTTAAAAGTGTATATTAAAAGGTGTTGGCTCAGTCACTGTGCCTTGTAGATAGAAGACCATCCATGAGTGACACGGATAAAAACAATATTAGGTATTTCAAATTGAAAAGAACTTCTGTATAAACATTTAGATCTGAGAGATCTGTTAAAAGTCACATTAATAAAATTGTTGATTAGAATGATTTTGAATAAAATATGTAGACAATACTTACAATAGAACACATTATAATTTTTTTACAATCCGTTTGCGCAGGTTTTTTACAATTTTTCGTTACATTTGTATTGCGGAGGTGCCGTTGGCTTTCGAACTGAAAAAAATTCAGTTGTTCCTCCTAAGTACCATCGAAGACACTAATTTATTGATTTTGAAGAAAATAGCGTCAGCACCTTAGGCTGTATGTCGAAGAACAGACAAAGAGACATAATCGCAGGACCCACTTTTTTCCTGTTCATTAACATGATCAAAATCTCCAATTTCCAAATTCAAAACTTGCCTTATAGTATCTACCTTTATCGCAAGTAACAATTAGATACAAATGCAGCATAAAATAAGCGTTTCCTAATGGCAACATTATCGATATCCCTTAAGAAAAATATTTTTTTTTCTAAAAGGGATGTGAAGATTTTCACAATTTTTACTTTCGATATACGTACTATGGGGCAAGTTCTACATTTGGAAAAAAATCGAAGTCGAGATTTTGATCAAAGTCGACATTACGATGATAGCAAAGACGAATAAAGTGCGTCCGATAATTCCGTCTGTCTGTCTGTCTGTATATTTGTATGTCTGTATGTCTGTACCTCGATCTACAGGCAAAGCCACTGGATCTATTTTCTTCAAACTCGGTACTTAAGGGTCTTCGGTGATTCCCTTGTGGGGAAATTGAAATTTTTTTAGCTCCAAAATAACAGTATCCCCCCATAAACCGTAATGCGAAATCTTTTTTCTCTCAATAACGGCTCTAACGATTTTAAACAACATTTTTCAACAGGAGACCCCTTAAGTTTAAAATAATATTGTATATGAAAATATTCCAAAAAATAGTTTTTGGGTTTTTGGAAAAAAAATTCCAAGTTTTTTTTTTTGAAAAATCTTCAAGGTGTGAACGATTAGTTTTTGAAATTATTTCCTAAAATTTATACTAATAAATAGGTACTTAAAATTGGCATTCCAAATTTGGTTCTCAAAAAATCTTAAAGAAATTTGTTGTATAAGAAATTACTTTAATAATAAAATGATTTTTAAACTTTGTTTGCATAAATTCAAACTTTTCCGGCAAACAGACGGCAATTCCATGCATTTGAACATTTTTATCGCATTAAATCCATGTTTTAGAATTTAGATTTTTAAAATGTATTTTAAATTCCAAAGTACTTTTACATAAGAGCAAGTTCGTGCGAGCCAGTACTGCATTTTATATAGGCATAATAGAATTGAATACGCTTCCAAATTTTTTTGAACTTCTTAAAAATATCTCTGATTTTTTCCTTCTTCTTCTTCCCATGTCGGTCTTCAATGTTATCACGTTTCTATCTTAATTTTTGTTGTATTTCAACTTGGAATTGCCCTGGTTGCTTTTAAGAAAATCACAATTTCTGGTAAATTTTCTAACATTTCAAAAATCTCCATCTTTTAGCAACCCTGTAAGCTGTGCATTAGATTTATTCACAAAACATAAGCATTTGTGTGCAATACAAAGAAATGAAGAACGAACAAAACACCCATAGCCCATTAGTTAATTAATTACTCGACTTTCAAGAAATTTCAAGAAAATTGTATTCAGCTAAGGTAAAGTCCGCCGGTAATTTCTTTAAGCTTCGAATCTATCTTCCATTCTTCGATGGTATTTTTCGTAGATAATTTCAAAAACATTTATTGTTTTCGGTTTTGCGTTTGACTTTGTTTTCAATTAACCAGTACCTACCTTCTTCAGATGGAGACTTAGAAAACAAGAAGAAGAAGAAGCAGATGACTTTCTCTTTGTTTATAAGAAAACCTGGGGGCGTGCTCTAAGATATAACAAAGCCCGATTCACATTTACAGAAAATAGATTTTAAACAAATTTGAAATCATTCTTAAAGGCTTTAGTCTTGTTGTTGTGTTGTTCCCTTATTGACAGACTACAGGTGTCTTTGGGACATGAAATGAAAACATTTTCATTTGCCAACACACAATACATACTCGCTTGCAAGGGGCGAAAATGGGTCTTTGAATTAATTAAACCCACCCATACCCGTCGGTCGTCGGCGTTCGGCAGGCAAGACTATAAACAAAACAGCCTTTTGTTTTCCCAGAAACATTGTTCGAAATGGGTTTGGGTGTCTTAAGTGGGAAGGAATGTTGTCCCCTTATACGTACACGATACCACCTTGACTTGGCCTTATGTTCGATAACATTGACTTCGACACCAATTAAATTAAAATAATGTGATGTGGTGGTAGGCAGACCGGAACAACCCCCACACCTCCTCTAACTTCCTTGTGATGGTGAGTTACGGATCCTTTTCACCTTTTCTAGCTGTGATGTGCTATTCCATTCCCTGCCAGGCCAAATCTATGGCAAACAATTAAGAAATTTTCAAAATGTGCTCTTGAGGGGATGCACATTGTGCATTTTATTGTTTTGTACACATTGACTAATACCTAGCTGTGTATACGTCCTGCCACCTATAGCAATACTTGTAGGCGAGACAGGAAGAAAATAATAGAAGATAGACGATAGTCGAACAAGGACTTGAAAAGAAGAAGACTCTCTTGATTTTGTTTGGTAGTTTCTTGTTTACAAAAGCCTTATCCTTCGCAGAGAGGATATAGATGTGCACACAATTTTCCACAACTATAAAAGAACCTTTGCATTAATTGTTTGTCTAAGTACTGTATTTTTTTTTTCTGTTTCTGCTATATGGATAGAGTGTCTTGTCTAGGCTTAAAGGAGGAGATATTTTTGTTTTACAAAAGAGTGGGTAATTCAAGAGGTTAGAAAGGCAAAAAAGTGTACATAGTTTAAGTCTGAGTTTTTCTTTATGTTTCCGTATATTTTTTTTTTCTTAATTTGTTTTGTTTACGCCATCTTGTTTACTTTGCTGTCGTCTGTTGGAGATGTGACCCTTTCACTTAGTTAATAGAGAGCTCAACTTCCAGCCAATTTTTTATGTCTAGTCTGCTTAGGGTACATCACGAAGAACAATGTAAGAAATTCATCTTTTTTTATCACAATAAATAGAGTTTTAGTTTTTGTTTCAAGTTTTTAATGCGATATATAAACATAAGTAATAAAGGGCAAATTTTGTATTTGGAAAAGAATCAACCGTTTAGTTTTGATCAAACTTAACAATACGATGATAAAGAACATGAAAAATGTAGGTCCCACAATTCCTTCTGTCTGCCTGCATGTCTGTACCTCGACTTAAAGCCTAAATCACTGAAGCGTTTTTTTTTTTAAGGTCTTCGATGATTTCCTAGAGGAGAAATTGATTTTTTTTGGTCTAAGACTAACGATTCCTGCCATTTAGCGGCTACGAAAAATCTTGTATACATACATTATCTCAAAATTTTTTTTAATGATTTTGGTAAAACAAAAGCTGTGTGTTCCATTGTCGACATGGTCTCCAATTGGTTCGAAAAAAATCAGAAAAATGTTATCAACTTTACCTGTCATAGAATGGTCTTTTTGAACTTCAACTTTCTGATGAACGGCTCTACCGATGTGTGTTTTCGAAAAAAAATATAAAAAAAATCAATTTTTTGATTCCAAATAACCTTAACACAAGACTAAGTACGTACGATTCAGGCGTGTATTTTAGTATTTTATTTTTTCTAGTCTAGTTTCCTGTTCCAGTTTTACACAAATACTGCAACCGAGAGCTGGCTTGAGTTAAATGTGAAGGCAAGCATGCAAAGTAAAACTGTCTTATTGGCAAGGAACAGGAAGCGAAATGTATTAACTGTCAAGAAAATCATTATGCAAGCTCCTCAATAGCTTGCAGAATGGTCAGGTCGGCAAACAATTTCAAGGCACGAAAAGAAAAACAGTACTGGCAACAAAGTTAGAAACTCATCAAACACAAAACTAATCAAAAAATTTACCTGCAAAAGCAATTGCAGTTAGTAAAAAAGTTGAAAATAAATCGTATTCGAAAATTGTAAAAAAATGTGCGGAAGCACGAAGAAACTACAATAAAGGAAATGCTGGCACTTATTCTAAAACGGATTGACAAACAGGTTTTGAACATCACACAGTTAAGCGAAGAAGTCGCTCTTAACCCTAGAAGGGTACATTACAGGTAACCATTCGTCGAATCGTCGAAGTGATATTTAACTGCGCTGTTAAAAAAAAAGTTATTAGCTAATTCATGTGAAGTTAAATTATTTATGTTTATTAGTTATTTTGTATTAAGAAAAGAAAAAAAATATATTTTAGATGACTAGGGTTACAAGAAAAGAGAATGCAATCGGAACAAGGAATAAAAAGATAAATGATAAAATAAAATTGATGTTCGTCGAATCGACGAAGGTTACCCTTCTAGGGTTAAGAAACAATCATCGAAAGAACATTTAAATTCCCAACATCCCGAATTAAACACCTTTTTCGACATAGCAAATATAGACATATGTTTGATGTCCGGAACTCACTTCGCAATAGAACAAAGTGTTAATAGGAAATTACCAAACTGACATTTTCGCTGAACATCTTGCGAATGTTTTTAAGCTATTCTCATCAAACACAACTACAGATGACTTACAAGAAGACGTACAAAGAAGTAAAACGAATGAGTGTCAACATAAGTTATATACAGGGTGTCCCACAGTCACCGCCCCAAATTTAGTATTCTTTTTGAGGAAAAAAAAATATTTTTTTAAGAAAATGAACTGGGCTTTAATAATAAGTAAACAAAATTAATACTCATTAACGTGTTTTTTTGAATAAAATGATATCAAAGTGAAAAAACTACTTAAAAAACGAAAAAGTTGGGTTTAATGCAAAATTGCGGAGAAACCGTTGTCCGCAGAAAAAAAAGCCTTTGGACAAACTAAAACTGTAATAAATTCTTGATTGGTTATAAAAAAAATCTTACAAATCGGACGTAGTTTGGCAAAGATAAAGCTAGTTAAGGGAAAAATTAAAAAAAACCGTTATAACTCGAAAACGGGACGAAAACGAGAAAATGACCTCTTAAGTTTTTCGACTTAAAATTACATCAGGAATCCATGGTTTTCATTTGGGGCGGTGACTGTGGGACACCCTGTATATAACAAGAAATCAACAGATCGATATAACTCCTCAAAAATGGCTTCTTCAATAGCCATAAAAAAACTACAATTTATTATAAACGCAAGGCTCGGATATTTGCCATATTATTAGAATATTACAGAAGTCATTGTTGTACCTAAACAAGGTAAGCCACCAACGGAAGTAATAGCTTACATACCTATATAGCTTACACCAATCATGGCAAAATTTTCCGAGAAACTACCCCTGAAAAGGCTTAGCAAAATAATAGAGGAAAGAATACTAATCCAGAACCACCAGTTTGGATTTAGAAATAAACATTCCATGATAGACCAAGTGCATATAGAATTACGGATGTTGTAGAAAAAGCACTTAAAGAAACACTAGTATGTTCAGCTCTATTCTTAGATGTTGCTCAAGCCTTTGATAAGGTTTGGCATTTGGAACTTGAGTACAAAGTACATAGGGACTTTCCCAGGCAGTACTATGAAAAACTACGTACTATTTAGAGTACGGTATGACAAAAATTACTCGGAACTTAAGAAAATTGAAGTTGGTGTACCTGTACCGCAATGAAGTGTCCTAGGACCAATTCTCTAGTTGGTATATGCTAGGGATATTTCAGTGGACATAAACGTTATCATGGAAACCTTTTCTGACGAAACTGCGATATTGACTGCAAAATAAAGTCGATAAAATAAAAGAGATATCGAATTAAACAATCGGCGACTGCGAAGTCATACCAACTCCGAGATGAAAACTATCTTAAATTGTAAAGACAATATTCCGAGACTTAGAAGAACCCAGCCTCATGAGCTCATGAGGCTTCCTCCAAATTGATTTTAAAATAAGAAAGAAAAAATTGGTTCTGATACCGATGGTCTTGGTGCGGTATGAGCCCCACACTACTTGGTTCCGAATATTACCAAGTGTCTTTTGAGGATTTCCACCGACCAAAAAAAAAAAATGTTTGATTTTGTTAAAAGCGTTATTCAGGAAATCTGCGTTATTTTAAAAGTAATTTTTAATCATTACCAGTGGAGTGTTGGCCTTAAAGTGTTTAATTTTTTCAAGTTTATCACGACTTTCCTCACCCCCAAAGAAACTAATCGATAGCCTCAAATGGCACAAGCGTGGTGGCCAGTTAACAGGATCATTTTTGTGACATAAATCGTTCGTCAAATGTGTACTAAAAGACACATTTGACGAAGATTAATTGTATTGCCTGCTGTGTGGCATTAGGGAGCCGCATCCTTCTAAGACCACATGTCTCCATCATTAATGCCTTCCAATTGAGGCACGAAAAAGTTAGTAATGATGTATATGTACCACTCAACGTTGAGTGTAAAGTTTTGACCATCATGATTTTCATTTTCGAAGTCATAAGTATGGACCAATTATTTCACCGGTCTTTAAAGCGCAGGAAGCATTGACTTTTTCTAAATGAAGTGGTGTTTCGACAACTGCTTGTTGACTACAATCGTTTCAAGGTTATTTATTGACAGATTTATTTAACGAAAAGTTTGGTTCATCGCTGAACAAAACTATGCTCGTTGAGTTTCTTGACTTGAACCATGATCAAAATAAATTTGAATAATATATACAAATGTTGCTTCGACGTGGGTCTATTTGTGATAAATTACCAAGTCAAACTGACAAAAACAACCAAAAACTTTCACATCCGCTGTCAATGAAAACAGTGTTCCCCAAATTTAAAGTTTACCGCCTCTAAAAAAAAACACCCTTTACAAATGTTTCTTCAAAAAGATAAGACTCTTTTAGTGTGCCGAATTTTTGTTTGTATCTTGACCTTATCTGATTTATTAATTTTCCTTTCAAGACATGTCTCACATCAATTGTCATTTTATCCACTTAAATCCGGCTAAATAATGTCGACTATCAGATATTACAAATTTAACACAATGCTCGCAGAAAAAATAGCAAATGACGCCTTCAACATGAACCCTGTATGGTTATTAGAATGGGCATTATTCATACTCGAATATATCAAGACGAATTTTTGGATTAAATCTCGCACCATTTATTCGACTCGCATTTGAATCCGAACTTATCATGGAAAACTTGTCTGTTTGAATGGAGAAGTTAGTGTTCAAGTTTTCAGGGATAACCTAACTCTGGTGACGATTAACGAAATGTAAATGTTTTGATGTCTAGTATTTCTCAACAGGTAGGGGTGGACTGTTATTGGTGGCCACGTTGTTTCAAGAACATGGTTCATTTTTGGACGAAAAGTTACATTAAGAACAAACATTTTTTAGATTTTTGACGAGGCCAATCTACTAGGTATACGTTTCCACCAAATGGCAATGCATTCACAGAAAGTCACTATTTATGAGGTTCCGCTACTTTGAAAGTGACGATAACGTTGCCATAAAAATTGATGGAGAGCGGTAAAGATAGATGGTAAGCAATTCTTTTGGCCGGAATTTGTTGTTATGGATGTTCACGAAAGCTACGAGCCATTCAAAAACATCGTTATCTCTCGTAGAAACGAAAAGACCACCGAGATGTTTCGATTTCAAACCGTTGAACTCTTTCGTTTGTGCATTGCCTATGTCGCTGGCTTATGCAGATAAATCGCAAGCTCTCAGTGCCCTTTACGTCAATATAACCTGATCAATCGCTCAAATTTAGCCGGATCTATGTGCCAGTACTATCGAATATTGGAGCTATCGGATGTCCGATGTTCAATAAAATGCAAAACTTGTTTTATTAAATTGTAACAAAGACAATCGAAAAATCCTCTGAAACAAAAGTTCTGAAATGTTCCAGTAAATTGTATTTAGTGAACCTAATAATCCATTTTCAGTTTTGTATTAATAGATGAAAAAGCTGTATGTATCCTAACAATGTACAATTCCCATATTTAGGCAATGGCTCAATAACACACTTGAGTTTATTGGATAGAATTGAAAAAAGAGCTTTAAAAATTATAGGTCACAGAAATATAACGGAAACATTTACACCTTTCCAGCACCGCCAAAACGTTTTTTGGTTTTCGTTACATTACCGTTATTTATATATGTAAATATTGTTCTAGTAAAATACTTGCTCTCTTATGAACGCTCATCAGTTTTCCCTTGAGTCCAACTTCGGACGTATTGTGAAATACAGAGATTCGCTTTTCAAACGGACTTCACGAATGTGGAATACTCTACCTAGCTCTATTTTCGCTTCCCATTGTAATATTCGGAAATTTTAAGCTAATATGTTTTGGTATCACCTTTTAAAAACTCTTTTAATTTCCTTTCGCTCGTGCTATGATAATCATTTTAAGGGTAGTGATACCCCCTTAATTGCGCGCTAATTATAAAAAAAATACAGATTGTAAGGCACGAAATTATGTTGTTTTCTATGAAGATGACAAAACAGAGTTTCTAGGGATGATAGTAAGTTTTTTTTTTGAAAGCATACCTTCAGGTGGAAGTGAATCTGGATCAGTGGATATGGCAATGAGAACATTTTCACCTTAAAATAAAATTATTTCAGAAACAAATTAAGCTATTGTGATGCTTTTTTTTCGGGGCTTTGGTGTTGATATGTATGATGTATGATATAAAAGCTGGAGATAGGCCCTTACTACAAGATAATTTTTTTATTAGAATACACCCAAAAATCACGCCTACCGGGAAAACCTGTAGAAATCTTATTTCAGCCAAGGCTTGTTCAAAGGAATAACTCCTGTTTATAAGTTAGAGGGGGGAGAGCAGTAGGAATCTAATTCCTGTCCTAGGCTTGTCCAAGGAAATGAAAATTACCACGCTACATACAAGTAATAGAGAAAGGACCGTAAGAATCTAATTCCAGCCTACAGCTCAAAAACGTGCACAAACATTTTTTGTACAAAGGTAAGTTCATATACTAAGAAAAAAAAACCTCGGTCAAGTTGTACTTAGATCTTAGACCATTTGATTCAGAAGGAAAAAAATTTAAATTAATATTTGACTGTGTTCCCTGAATTCGATGAAACGCAAATTCCAGCTTTCTTTGAAGTTTCTTGTTGCGATGGCATTAAAAATTACTTTTAATTTTTGACCTGAAAACAAGGCCACAAACGTACTTTTTAAAATTGCCCATTCCCCATCTGATTTTTTGAGTTTCCCAGAGTTCTAATTTATCTTCTATTTCCTCTAGACAGGAACCGCCTGAAACATGATAACATAAAACTGATGATCCTAATTGAAATATATTTTTTAAATATTGTTTTCTACTTCTCATAAATTTACATTTCAATCGAGTATTATTAATTTGTTTACTCGTATAAGATTTTGTTCGTTAAATTATCAAAAAATTCTCGTAACTCTCTCTCTCTCTCTCTTACACAAAATTTTAAAACTCGAGTCATGGTAGGTACGCTCCATCCAAACTCACAATAATATTGGCTTACATTAATTACTGCATCAAAGAGTCTACATACAATCCACGAATATTATGATCACAAAAAAAAAAACAAAAATCCCTGAAAATCCAATTTTATTTCCAACCCATACCACCCCACACCCATTTGGTCCTTTCATGCGCCAATCATAAGTATCCTCTACCTTCCAAAGCCCACCTCTTCACATCCAACGCTCTCAGCTGCATTTTTATAAAAGAAGGACCATTCATGTCCTGTTTATTTTTATTTTTGCCTTTCCTCTTCCAATATCGTTTGCTATTAATCCAACTCAAAGGATGATTCATTTTAATTAAGTACATCGATATGAACAGAACATGAACATCCAATATTCGATGTCATAATTACGATCCATCAAAGTCTAATACTTTTCTCTCTATGCGAGTCTACAAAGTTTCCATGGAAACTCATTTCGGAACAAAGTCGAAAAAAAAAATTCAGAAAATAATAATAAAAAAAAATCTCATCTGAAATAATAATAACCAAGCAAAAGTTCACAATTTGTTCATCTTTCAAGCAGCGAAGCGCATCCCGTCCCGGTCCCGGTCCGGGTCTCGGTCTCGGTCCCGACACCGATCTCGGTTCCGACGGGACTTTCTTTACATCTCTTAGTTGGCCGTGGTGGGGATGTAGTAGATGTGTGTTGTATCTGCTACATTATCGTGCTTGTAGTTGGAAATAGTTGTTGTTATTGTTGTTTGGCTATTAAATAACGTTACCGGGGGTCAAACTTTGATTGGAGAATCTGTCTATACCTATACGAATGTACATATCGTGATGTATCTTTAGGATTAACTGCAATCGAAAAAATCCCTGCAATCCATCTATCTTTTCTAGAGCTGTTTCAATATTCTATATCTCTATGTATATTTATATTACTAGAGGACTTTCTCTCTTTGTGAGCGGAAATGGCTTTGGAAAAAGCCTTTTCAAAGTTGGCCTCACAGCAATAAATATTAAAAGGTCGATTCTCATTCCACTTGAATGTGTGCGTGTGCCTGTGCATTCCATCCACTGAACCCATCCATCTAACTTCTTCGATTCATTTCATGTTTCATCATTCAAGTTTAATGAAAAAATATCGCCAAAGGGATAGTTAAGTACAAAACGTTAGAGGTTAGATAATATAGCTCTAAGTGGATGTTACATTGGCAGAAGGTTTTGATTGAGAGTGAATTCCCCGGTAAAATGGACGAAGAAGTTTTTTTTTTTTCAAATGAATTGAAAGTGCACTTACGAAAATCGTTCGTTTAAAACTATAATGTATATTTCGAAATATGTATATAGGATCTTGTTTTCGAAATAGTTTGAACGATTCAGGTGAAATACGTCAGAAAAAAACGTACAGCTGGGTTGCAAGTTGTTGTTCTAATGGTTAAAGACTATTTCTTACGCTCCGCTGATTAGATTGCGAAAAGTTTGTCTAATAAGAAAGCAATTTGTGGATTGGCAAGGATTTTGATTTTCACAAAACACACTACGTCATCGATTCAGATAGTTTTTATTTGCGATTTATGCACATTTCCTTATGTAGGTTTTGATCCGACTTGACATTACGATGAAATGGAAGACGATAATCAATCTGTCTGCCATACTACAGCCTTAAGGACTTGGTGAATTTTAGTTCAACTCGGTATATTTTTTCTTAATTAAAAACACCAGTACTGGACATACAATTTTTTTTTTCGAAATTTAATAATTTCTCGAAAACAGTACTGCAGATTCTTTTATAATTTTCCTAGAACTATATTTAAGTAAGAGCTAGCTTATAGTCCTATATCACCATTATTTTTGTTTTTGATTTTCTTAAAAATGATAAATTTTATTTTGATCAATTTTGTGTGAGACTCCTAAAATGTTAAAATTTGTATTAAAATTTTTGAAAACTTTTTTTTTTTGAAACTCAATATTCCGGAAACCACATAATTGATTTTTTACTTCCGACTTATAGGTACTAACGGCAAGTTGTGCATTCGTAAAAAAAATCGAACTCGAGATTTTGATCAAAGTTGACATTGATGATAGCCAAGACTTGAAAAGTGGGTCTCGTAATTCTATCTGTCTGTTCGACTACAGCCTACACGGCTCGGCCGATTTTCTTTAAATTGGTAGATAGTATTTTTAATTTTTTCTCCCCAGACGTTTTTTTCTTTTTTAACTTTTTTCTTTTTTCGAAATTTTATATATATTCTTTTTTCTCAAAAATTGTCCCACAGATTTAAAAAAAAAATTAAAAAAAATTCATTTAGTTAAAGCTAGGAAATGGTTAAAAAAAATTTTAAAAAATGGTTATTTTTGGTACCCCCTGTGGAAACATTTTTTGGTTTTTGATTTTCTCAAAAACGCTACAGCCGATTTTGATAATTACGTGTATGCTAAGGCTCCTTAGAGCCTTAAAATTTTCAAACAAAAAATTTTTGGATTTTTAGAAAAATTTTGAATTTTTTTTTTTAAACTCAATATTTCAAAAACCGCATGCTCTGTTTTTTGAAAACTTGGTATAAATTATAATATGTAAGAAAAAAATATTTATTTTACCTAAAAATAACGGTACCCTCCACACATAATGTTAAAAATTGGTATTCGAAAATCGTATTTTTCTAGAAAACGGTTCCGAGAATTTTGCTAAAATTTTTTCGTTTTGAATAATTTTTACGATCTATAGTCAAATAAAAAAAAATAGGCGACACCGAAATTACAAGCTACAAGGTTAAGATACTAAATTGTAAGCTTTCCTAAGTTTTTAAATCATGAATATCTTAGCGCTCGTTTGTCGTAGTAGACTAAATTTTTTTTAATTTGAAGAAAATTAGCAGGACTATAAGACAAAAATCCAAAACTGAAAAATATTTACCGTGAAATACAGCTTTTTTCTCAATAAGTACTTATGAAAAAAAGGTATTAAAAACAAGAAAAAAAAAACGTTGAAACCAACGGTAACTTTTTATGTTTTTGCTCAAACATATTAAATTAAATGCAAGTTGATAGAAAATATTGTTATTGCAATACAGTTTTTTATTTTCACCTTGCGGCATACTGGGGCTGAGATATTAATTAAAACATAAAATCATAAAATGCGTGGGTGCGCTGACTTACCTATGTTCAATAATTTATTACTCGGCTTTCGTTCATCGTAGAGTGTTGTTTTTTTTTTTAAATTGTAGGGAATTACAAGAACTTTAATAATAAAAAATAAAAATTTCATCGTTAAATGAGCTTTTTTCTTAATAATCACGAAAAAGTGATTTTTAAACAACAAAAAATTATTTTGACTTACTATGAATTTTTTTTCATTTGTTTAAACAAATGGTTTTTTTTATAACATAATAGATAATCTTATTAGGAATAAAAACATGTTTAATTTTTGTTTGTAGGAGATAGTGGAGCTGAGATATTTGCAAATGACCAAAAAATGACACAAAACACATTTTTATCAATAACTTTGGTAAAAAAGTTGTCATATGGTGCAAATTTGGTTTTAAGCTTTTCTCATAAGCACCTATCGATCCATAAAAAAATAGACCATGCCTCTGCGCGCAAGGTCAGGCACTTTTTCATGACGCTTTGACTGGACTAATATAAAAGCTTATTTTTTTTTAAGAAACCAGTACAGACTTAGAATTTTTGTTCTTGCATAAGCTAATATTTGCTTGAATCACATGGCATCCTGTTTTTAGCTCCAACTAGGAGGTGGCAGTGGCGCGATGGATGTGTGCTCGCCTGTGAACCTCATGATCACAGGTTCGATCCCTGCCGTCGTCTATGTCATTTTAATTCCATTAAAAACCTTATAAAATTGTCATCAATGGGTTGCTGGTTTACTCATTACATGTTGTTCAGGCATAACACTAACAACATGTAATTGAGTTAAGCTAGTATGCCCAACAAGGATGAACACGAATAAAATAATGTGAATTATAAGCGACATAAAAATAAGACACGGCATTCTCCGCTTTAGTTCAGCCGCCACCCCTGGAGATAAAATATCTGAGACAACAACCTTCAGTCTCAGAACATCGTGCCACACATCTTTCCTATCTTTCTTTCTCTTCATTAATTTCACGCCCACGCTGTGTTCAAACATTTAAAGGGTAATCATAATCCCTTGAGCGCGTGTAGATTATAAAAAAAAAAAAAAAAAAACTACTAAAGGAGTTGTTTTAGTCTATTAAAAAATGAATGTATGCTTATGAACAGTTTTTTTCTAATAAAATTAATTTTTGAAATTCTTTGTCGTTTACATAAGAGCAAGTTCGTGCGACCCAGTCGTGCATTTTATTTTTTCTAAACTTTACAAATAACAGTTTCTTATGCCATCAGCAAGACTTTGTACAAATTTTTTTAGGAAATAATTTCGAAAAATAAACGTTCACACGTTTTCAAGATATTGATTTTTCAAAAAAAAAATAGTATTTTTCGAATATATTTATATACAACATCATTTTAAGCTTAAAGGGGCTTCTGTTAAAAAAAATTGGTTTGAAATCGGTAAAGCCGTTAATGAGAAAGTCGAAAATAAAAAAAAAACCGTTCTATGGCAGGTACCGTAAATAACATTTCTTCCCAAATTTTGTTTGACCAAAATGCAGTTCATGCCCATAATAGCGCACTAGTTATTTTTTTTTATCAAAATCGTTAGAGCCGTATTTGAGATAAATGTGTGTGGGTGGTACCACTAGTTTTGGAACTAAGAAAAAAAATTCAATTTCCCCTCTAGGGAATCACCGAAGACCCTTAAGTACAGAGTTTGAAGAAAATAGCTCCAGTTTCTAAGGCTGTAGATCGAGGTACAGACAGACAGACGGAATTCGTGGACCCACTTTATTCGTCTTCGCCATCATCGAAATGTCAAATGTCGATATCTCAAAAACAGATCTATTATTTTTTTTTTTTGAATTTTAAATTTTTATTTATTAATAATATCAACTTGGTATTAAAAAAAATATTATTTTTTTTTATATAAAAATAAGATTTTGTTTTTGTTCTTAGTCAAAGGGGAGGAATGCTACCGGATATTTCGGTAGAGAAATTATAACCCATTGATAGGCAAGAGGCATTTTGGCGATGTTCCAATGATACAAATGCTTTCGAAATTAATCTAGCACCTATCCGCTTCAAAGCTCTATTACAGATTTTTTCCATTGCAGTATGGAGTGGTAAACTCGCCGATTCTATTCAGCATTTACACCAGTGATCTAATAGGAGTAGTGTAATTCAGGCTGAACTAAGGAATATATTTCTTGGACAAAATCGTTGTTTTTAGGAGTTGCCTTGACAGCATGCTGATGAAAGATTTCCTCATGGCCCTCATCAGATCATCATTGCATATGAATAGATGTCCAATGTGGTTCAATGTTAGCCCATCTTAAATGGAAAATATTTGGTTATTTGTGTCTAAGATTCTGCTTTGGATTACCCAGAACACCAAAGTAGGACTACGCACATAATTATTCCAACCAGGTTCTATAAAACGAAGCGAACGTAGTCCGTACATTGCAAAAGTGATATCCTCTAACTACTCTATCCTACCTACCTGAGGGATCTCTATATTTGGACAGTCGAGGACTGATACAAGATAGAGCGGTAGCACCGCTTATTTACCACATCAGCCTGGAGAACTAAATACAGGTGACTCCTTATAGCCATAAATACTTAAAAAAGTTATAAAAATTTTTATAAAATAAAATTTATAAAAAAGAAAATAGGTTTCATCTGGTAGGTGTAAGGATGTTTTACAGGCCAAATAAGTATTGGAGTTAAAATCCCTGTTTAGGGTATAGCTACCCAACTAACATTTCAGCTTCGATTCGGTCTAACTAAATATATTTTCGAAGTTCTTTAACACATTTGTAAAGGTTGTTTAAGAACAAAAAGGAGAATATTACACAAGCTCACAAAACCTTTTATGTACTTCTATAAGTGATTCTGAAAATCCTCTTAGAAGTACCATGCACAGATCTTTTAAAAGTGCCAGCTTCGTGTATGAACTATTAGAAGTTTAAAAGAGTCCTATTCGAAATTGAACTGAAGTTCAAGTTTTGACAGTTGGCTTCAATAAAGCTTCGCAAAAATTACAAACGCACGGCTTTTTATGTCTATTACAAGCTTACACTGGAACTTTTACCGAGCCTGAAAAATACGAAAATAAAAGTAAATTTATATTTCTTTGAAGACGTTTTTCCGACATTTAATCAATTTTAAACCTGGAACTATGTATCACATTGGAATTGTTATTAATTAAAGTATTTGGAATAATTTTAAAACATGAATGACATTATACCTTATTTGGGGATCGAACTCGGCATCTCGTGTGTAATAGTCCATCTCTCTACGCACTGGGCCATATTGAATATTATTTGGAAGATGCAAAAACTTAATCAGCCTATTTCTTTCTCAAACTTCAAAATTAACACAAGACTGCGATATACAATTTTGCCAAGGCCACGTTCACACAAGAAAAACAAAACCTAAACATATGTCTTAAGTTTCCTTTGTTGGGTTTACCTACAAAATGTTTATTTAATTTTCAGTATTGAGCCCTAATCTTCATACCTAATGGGAGCGCACAAAATTTCTTTAAATTTCTGACCGTAGTGATTTGTTTTATGTTTTACTTAACTCTTTCTTTGTTTTGATTTGTGTCCTTAAAAACGATTCATTCATTCATATATGTAAAATTTTTGTATTCTGTTTGGTTTGACATTTGTTATGTTATGTGAATTATTTTCATGTAATATTTATTTATATTATTTGTAATAAAACCATCAAACATTTTGATCAGTTCACCCATCTATAGTTTTATGCATTTCTACTTTGAGGGATATATAGAGATATCATGCTAGATTTACATAATATCTAATAATAAATGCAGCTACATTATATGTTTGAAAACAAAAAAGTTCTCGGATATTCAGGTTATAACTTCGCACCTGTTTTGAAACGCTCGTTTATAATTGCAATTCAGCTTTTAAGAGTCGAATGGTTGATCTGAAATTCAGATGCCTGCTTTCGAAGGTATTTTTTCTTAAATTTTGGTTATTCGTCACTTCAACTTCATATTCGCTAGACTCTTAGGGTAGGCGCGAACATTCAATTTTTAGTCTCGCAACTGCTTGGTTAGAGCAACTAAAAACTTTGTGTTTTGACATAAACTAAACGATTGCCTAAAATGAGTTCGCTATTTTGTGTAACATATAATTATATGCACCTGCGCGGACATTCAACCAAATAATCCATTGGTTTTCTATAAGCAACCAAACAGTTGTGCAACTAAAAATTGAATGTGCGCGCCTAGCCTTAAGGTTCACAAGGCAAACAATCAAACTAATTGTGTATGCTATATATCATAGGGATCTCGATTTATACTCTTATACTTGCCTGAGTAATATCTAAAAAGTACATAGATAGATTACAATAAATGTGTACAAATAATTAGTTAACATGCATCAATTTAATATTCCTAACTTTAATTAAGATTAAATGTATTAGTTTCTGTTAAGATTAATTTGCAGAGTTCTTAGAAGTTTGAACATTGACATTTTCTCTAAAGACTTTTTGTTAAAGTCTGGTAGGCTTAAGAGACGTATTCTATATAGCTCTTAGGAAATTGTTATAGAAACCTTTTGAAAACTCACTGATGTAAACTTCTATATCATATCACATTGCAATCTTTATACAAGTTCCAGCTTCTCTATTTTCATTTATAAAACCATATCCGAAAAATTGGTTCTAGTCTCTGAAAAACTTTGTGTCTTACTTGCAAAAGGTTTAAAAGAAGATGATATTGAAACCGTGACTTCTATAGGAAAATTATTTTTGAAGAAGGCTCTTTAGAAGTATTATATAAATTGAAACTTCCAGCATGTCCATATTTCTAAGCTAATAGAAACTGAAATGTTAGTTGGGTATGTATATTGTCTAAAGTACTTCGCTGTAATCTTAACAATATCTAGTATATGATCGTTCCGCAGAAGGAGGTTAGTAATATCTTCACATATCGATAAAATCTAAAGGTTTTCTGTTTCCTTGATTAAAGTGTAGTCATCGGCGAAATATTGGATTCGAGTATTAGTCTTAGACAAGAGATTTCTTTTGAAGACAAGAAAAAGCATAGGAGACAAAGCGGAATCTTTGGGAATACCATCATTTATTTTGCGATCTTATATTAGATCGTATACATTCTTAGCCCAGATCTATTGCATATTATAGAGCTGCCTTTATTTTATCTTAATCTTGAACCAACAAAAACTATTTATTTTTATTCTATTTTTCTTTGTTCTGAAAAATCAAATCGATTGATTGAAGATGGTCATATAAGGTCATGACTCATGAGTATACTAAAACCTTATTCAAAAAGCTTATCCCAGCTAACTCCATCAATAGATACAAATTTCAATTTATTTAAGAGAGTCTTTCACTTGCGTGTTCTAACTAAGTTGTGGAGTAGAGAAACTCCGCCATTCCCCGGGGTTGGATTCGAAGATTTTCCGAGCCGGACATTTGAACCAAGCACCTACACGCTGACTTCTTATTTCTTCAACTAGAGCTGAACTGTTCGTTTCTCGCCTAAACAAACGAGACCAAAGTTCGCCCGGAGACTAACACCATATCCGTCCATGACCTTATCCTTGACCTTCATATCTTTCTCAGTACTCAAAATCATGCCGCTGCCATAATACTTTGGTTTTAAAAGCATATGTCAGTACCGTGTGAATAGTTGGGCTGACTTTTGAAAAATTGTATATCTAGTTTTGGTGCGACGAACGATGTTAAATAATTTGGAGATCTTTGATATCAACGGTATCTTTGCAGGCCTTGAGGAAGCAGCGTGCATTCTCAATCGTAGTCCTGCACGAATGAACATTTTTGGCAGTGATTCCACAAATAGACGAGGCTCATCTCTATGGATATTAATATGCGCGGCCTTGAAATCGGCAAAAAGATAGATTTGGTTTTGAAGTTCCTGGGATTTCTCCAAAAGCTTCCGTATAATTTGAATATTTAGCCGATCGTGGCCTTCTTTGACCTAATATGCATCAACTAGGTCGTTGAAAAAGTGTTTCAGACATTCAAATAATTGTAAGAAAGATTGACACCTCTGTACTTGGAGCAGTTCAGAGGATTCCCATTGTTGATGGTCGGGCAAACAAAGCTCAGGTTCCCTTCATCGGCAATACTTGTCCTCTAACCTTATTTCGTAGATGATTTAGTATAAGTTATCGAACAATAAATTCAGCTACAACGACTCTACCTTCATTAGCTTTATAGAACCTACGCTTACACAAAAATATCTTTACTTCTTCAAGATCTAGTGGGCGTTCTACTGGAATGTTCTAAGGGTTCTGCCTGACAGGAAAATCCAATTCATAACCAGAAATTATTTATATTTATATATTATTGTATATCCTTTTCAGTCACTTGCATTATACAACGATGTTCCCTTGATCCTTGTCCTTGTTCGTTCAGGCTTCAGTTTGGAATTTTAAGTTTGAGACGTTTTGTATTTACCAGCTTTTAAGATTTTGCTCTTTATTCGAAAACGGATTTTTCCATTGCACATATTATCTCGAAACAAAACAAATTTTGAGTTATGATGGTCATATCTGGCCGATCTCAAAAGCAAACTCTCACCTACTTAGCTGTACCGTGTCATTTTATGCCAACTTCGTGGTCATATTCTCCCAATTTACGGCGCGTCATGATAATTTATTTTGATAATCCAAGCCAATAATTTTATGATTCATGGGCTTCGAATTGCTTCCGGAGCACTTTTAAACGTTCAGAAGTTAGTGTCACTGTTTTTGATAGGTTAGGTGTATACCTCTTTTTTTTAAGTGTAAACGACTTTTCTTAAACTGACATCTGTCAAACTCTAGCAGGTAGCCGCCTGATTGAATTAAATCCATCCCTAAAAAGAGTGAGAATCAACAAGAACGAACATTTTACCTTCTTTTAATGTTTCTGAGCACAAAACTAAAAACACTAATTAAACAGCATGGGGTCTTTAACACGTGCTAGCTGGCCGTAACTAGGAACAAGAAGTGGGTATCTGAATGAGCATTATATTACTTTGATCTATTAGTGGATTTCATTCCAGTTTTTCGCCCATTCTGCCCCACTTTGTATTTTTTGTTTGCTTCCCTGACGAATCGGCAACTTTTATTCAACTTCATTCATATTTTAAAAAAACTTTTTGCTTAAAGTTAGTTTTTGTTTTAGTTACTATAGCGATCCGAATTAAATACATACAAAAAGTAGCCATTCAGAGATGGAATGATAAATAAAAATGAAATCAAAATCAACAACTCTGCAGTCTTTGTAGACGAGCAGAGCGTGTGTTTCGAGAACCTGTACCTATAACAACATAAAGCTTAAGTGCTATGAATGGAATTATACAACATCCATTCGAATCTACCTATTCCTACATTTTTTTTTTGTTTTTTTGAAGCCGGAATCTGCAATTAAAATTAAATGTTGGATTGTTGTTTTTATTTTTATTATGTGGTTTTTAGCAAAATGATGGACCCAAAGGGATAGATTGTTTTTTGAACCCAAAAACAATTTCAAACAGCAGGACTTTTGGGGAAAAATATTTTTTTTTGAGCTTTAGAGAGTGTTGCCATGGCTTCTTGAATTGAGGATTTTTTCAAGGTTTCACCCTTTGAGGTAAACATTCCAATTGGATATTTTTGTTTCATTTGAAATATTCGCATGAACGAGGTTAAACTGAAAAGTTTTAAAAATTTGTTTGGATTAATTGAAAGGTAGCCATAGATATGAAAATGGCACCCTAACTGTATTCGTAAAAACAAAAATGTTTGCATTTGGGAAGCATATCTATACCTGATTAACATCGTAGTATAGTTAAGTATAGTGTGTGGAGGGTGCTCAAAGGGGAGATAGGTGAATTCGAAGGACAAAAGTGTGGACATGTTTTTTTGTTTGTTTTTCAAAACGGAACTTTGTCTACCAACCCATACTCTTAACACTTCGTGATAAACATCAGGGGCATAGCTTCTCAACTACTTAGTAAGGGTTTTAATCCGTATGCAAGTTTGCTGACTGGCAATATCAAATAAAAGAGGAAGAGGAAATGTTTCCAATAAACAACTTCTCCTTTTATCCAGGCAGCAGAAGAAATCCCGAGAGGAAGTCCAAGGCGGCATCTACCTTTCGAGATAGACTGAGATACTTACTGAACACCTTACATGAGCTTCTAAGACATATTAAGAGTTCAGGCCTGTAATGAGTAGCTTACCCGGCTTCCTGTCTAGGGAGTTGTGTGTACTAAGAGACTGGTTCTACAGAGTGGATGACTTGTTTATTGTTGACGTACCAAACAACAGAAATAAGGTCAGTAAACTTTAAATTTTTACACGGTATGTTACTTCCTTGCATGCCATATTTAGCAAAACAACTATCGTAAGCCCTCGATTGCTTCTAAGTAGATTTCACCATTCACAAAATGCGATGTGATGGGCCTTTCAGAATAAACTTGAAAAACCCTGTAAAATGTGTACTACCAAGGACTGTTAAAAAGAGCAAAGGCAGCGTCTATATGGGTCTGGAAATGTCGTTGCAGGAAGATAGGAGAAAAGTTTGAATTTCAACTGTGTAAGTAAGTGCCTTATGATAATTTGCATCAATACCAAATTCGACGAAATAAGCTTCATTTTGCCTGCCATCGCCGATAGAGGAGAAAGAAGATAATACCAAAAACACGTTCTACGCGCTCTTCGACAAGACCAAGAAGCACTGCCTTAGTAAATTTAAAGGCCAATTTAGAAAAGGAAGATATCTTTGGTGGCACTGTAAGGTTTATTGACTCTGGTGATGAGAAAAATATTGTGTTAACTTTTAAATACTTTCCACATTTCAACATTCACAAGGGAGAGATCTTGTGCTCAATCAACCTTTAATCAGATACACCACATTGCCATCGAACAAAAGTACTTTTTCATTATCACGAATATTAAAATGATCTGAAGAACCATTATTGACTGGAACTTCATTATAGTCAAGGAACTGCCACAAATATATATGGTAAAAGCCATAAAGAATGAAATACTGTGAAGATATTCGGCTTTGAATAATCTTGCTACAATAGCAAAAGATCTCCAGGTCCCATTTCCAACGATTATTATTAAAGAAGCCATCAGATAAAGAGAGATACTGCTTCTCAGCTCAGCCTTACACGGCCACCACAATTATATCCTCCGACACTACGATAAAAACCTGCAAGGACATGCGGCACAATAAGTAGTATACATGGCTGGGGTTCCATAGAAGAATCAGAGGCACTTGGGAGATCTACAAAATGAAGAAAGAGACACGCACTTAAAACTAGAAGAAACATCAAGGGAACCTAAGGGAACCTATTAATATAAATGCAATCGGTTCTGAATGTAAAAAAAATCACAGTTACTTTTGATGTCAAAAATGTCACAGAAAATCCAATATTCTGTCACACAACATATTAAACGTCTTTCTTGCACAAATATTGAAATATGAGCAATGTCTAAATAGGAGGAACAATTCGTAATTTCAGTGGCAGAAAGCTCAGAAGATGGGTTAAATTGTCATCAATAAACTGATGCACATCTTGAACAGAACTTTAATAAACGCAGGATTAACTTAACGATAGATAAAGACTCTATCAATCAAGGGTCTTCTAATGGGTGATTTTTTTGCTATTTTCTTTTTAGCAACACTGGTTTTGACAGCAGCTCACGCACGTTTCGTATTTTGTGTCACTGGGTGATATGCATAAAACGGAAGTATTTACTACAAGTAAAAGATAATAGTAAATACTATAACTTAAAGCAAATGGTTAAATTTAAAGTATTTACTTCATTCCATATGCATAAAGTTTAGTACTTACTAACTGGCAAATACTTTCAGTATATACTAAATTCATCCAAGTAAATACTAGAATTCATCGGAAATTGATAGTAAATCCTTTTTTTTTCTTATCGGGTTGGACATCTTTCAATTATGACCCTTTCTTTTGAATGCAGTTTGTTGAAAGCTCTTTCTTGGTTACTCGTTGGGTTTTTAAAGGGTGTCATTAGCCAAGGTGTGATCCCATATCCTTCGTCTCCCAGTAAAACAATGTTAGTGGAGTTTCTCATAATGGGTTCCACAGCACTGTTTCTCCAAATTCTGGAATCGTGAACTGAGCCCGGCCATCGGCAATCAACACTTGTAAAATATTCCATTGAATTACAAGTTGCCTGGATATTGATGGAAGCATATCCTTTTCGGTTAATGTATTCTTCCGAATGAAATCTAGGTTGTAATATTTCTACGTGAGTACAGTCCAAGGCTCCTATTGATAATGGGAACCAGTATTTGCTTAGCCAATAATTTTTTGCTCCCAGCTGTTCTTCATAGCTCGATGGATTTTTTATCCAATAAGAAGCTTTGTCTTTTATTAATTTTGCAACAAAATTAACTGTTCTGGATACAGTACTCTGATGAACGCCTATATCTTCACCAACGCCAACTTGAAATCCAGGATCTCCAACGTATCGTAAAAAAATTCGCATCTTTTCTTGATGAGTGATTGCCCCTCCTCTTGTTTCAGTTTGAGCTCCTTAAAAAGTATTATATACATATATGAACCATTTGTTCAACATAAGACTCTATATAAACTTGGCGACTAAGGGCAAGTTTTAAAACTTCGCCAGTAACTAAAAACCACTAACTCCTTTAACTAACGGAAGCCTATTGGTATAGTATCGCAATATACATATATAACAGTTTTCATAAGTGTTTGCTTCTTGTAAAATTATAAATTATATTTTTAAGTTAACAGGCGTATAAGAAAATAGAAAGTTTTACACCATTTCCGCGAACTAACAAAAGGCTCCAAATAGTAAGGGTGTGTCAAGTTTTAAAACTACAAATTACGATTTTGCAATGACTTACCAATGAAGTATTCACTTAACCAATCTACGTTTTCCCTCTCAAAACGATAGAGTTGTTTAAAATTTGATTCTGAACCCGATCTTCGACTTTTATAGACTTTTTGTGAACTAACGCGTACAAATTCCGCCATTTCAGTACAGTCAACAGTAACTTAATTTTAATTTATATCAGCGACGTGAATCCTTTGAGAATAGAGTTAAGACTGTAAGTTTTTATGGTTTCGAAGCTACATAGTTATGTGTTTAAATCAAAAAAAGTATGTACTTTTAAATTTTCATGTTGCTATCCTTTGACTTTGAAAAAAAGAAGTAATTCCTACAGAAAAAAAGTACTTGCTACTTTTTATGCATACGGAATAAAGTATTTACTGAAAAAGTTCATCCGAAAAAAGTAAGTACTGTGGCCTCAAGTAAATACTTTATTTTCAGCATTTACTGCATTTTTATGCATATCAAAAAAAGTAATTACTTAGAAATTCTCAAGTAAAAGCATTTACTATCTTTTATGCATATCACCCACTGTCAAATATCTTCATTTTGGTCTATAATTCAACCATGAATCGTCTTACAAACAAATAACGCTTGCAAATTATTGAATTTTATTATCAAAATGCGTGCTCTGTAAAGAAAGTTCATCGCGTGCTTCTTCCATTTTATGTTTAGTTTAGGCGACCTACTGAGACGGCTATTCGGACTATTGTGACTAAATTTCGTAACAAATTATGTAAATTGTTGGCCATTAAACCCCCAACATGCTTAAGTAGAGTGCCAACTGTGGAAAATATCGAGCTGTATCGGCCAGTGTTAGTGATGACCGTGAATTATCGATTCGGCGTCGTTCGCAATCAATTTCGTATCTGTTACTCCACTACGTGCTGGTGCAAGAATATTGAAGCCGAACGACCTACCACAACGCCGAATTTTTTGGTGAATGAGGTCTTGAAAAGTTGGCCGAAGTTCCACTTTTTTATCGAAAAATTGTGTTCAGCTTCGAAGCTCATTTCTGGTTGAATGGATACGTGAACAAGCAAAACTGCCTTATTTGGAGTGAAGAGCAGCCAGAAGCATTGCAAAAGTTACCAATCCATCCAGAAAAAGTCACTGGTTGTTGCGTATTTCTTCAAAGATGATGCGATTCGCAACTTTACCGTAAACAAACTTTTTTTGCGCAAAATAGAACAGCTTGACTTGCATGACATGTGGTTTCAACAAGACGGTGCCACATTCCACACAGCATGCGTAAAAATGGACCAATTGAGAGGCGAGTTCGGTGAACAGTTTATTTCACGTTTGGGGCCGTTAAATTGGCCGTCTAGATCGTGCGATTTAAGCCACCAGACTATTTTTTGTGAGGCTATGTTAAGGCTCATGTCTATAGCGACAAGCCCGCTGTGATTGACGTACTGGAAGCCAACATTGAAGCATTTATTCGTGAGATACCAGCCTAAGTGTTGGAAAGAGTATACCAAAATTGAACTCAGCGGATGGACCATGTGAGACGCAGCCGCGGCCAACATTTGCATGAAATAATCTTTAAAAATTAAATTATATCGATCGTACTATCGATCCAAATAAAGATTTCATGTATTTTTCTGAATTTTGTGTTTTTTTTTAATTTCTGATAGCTCTTAAAAAATCACTCTTTATAAACTCGAACAACAATATCAGTACTGAGATCAATCAAAGAATAATTCGTATACCAATCGCTGTGTAACCTATGTAAGAAAACATCTGGGTAGCAAAACGCTCTCTCGTAAAATATTGTGCAGAAGCTGGACCATACAAGAGGAGGATCAGAGTACTTTAGGCTTTTTTAAAGGATTGCCTTTACGGATTATATTTTGAAGAAAACAACCATCCGTAGGTTAGTTAGGAACAAATGAGACAGTGTTATAAAATGAACAAATGGGACAGTAATATTTCAGAACTCGTTAGTTGAAAGAGTCCTTCGAGATTTTGACATAAATCAATCTCTGGTCATGACCTCCTATTATTCTAAACAAAAATTTTCTTCCTCGCTGGAAAATCCATTGCGTAAGCTTTACTCTCATTTCTGCTGTTCTGAAATCTTTTCTGGAAGATAGAAAACAGCATTTGTCCAGCCTGTTCCTAAAAAGGTGATACTTCCTCCCCCTTCTCCGACCAACCAATTGCACTGGTATTCCTTTTTCCAATGTCATAGAATCGCTGATCAATAACCAGCTCGAAGACCGAAAGTTTCTTAATGACCGGCATTACGGCTTTCGAAGCAATCGTTCCATTATAGTGATCTGATGGTATGTCTCACCGAAGAGTAGAATTAATCATTACATTGTCTTGAACAAATTAAGGGTATTGCGCTTGATATTTCTAAGGCATTTGAAAGAGCTTCTTATCAAAATTCGTATCAAGCTCTCTTATCAAAAATGCTTTCGTTCGAAAACTCAATGCTGTCTCTTATAGTTGAAGCAAATTCACCCCTATGCCATTGTCCTTCATTGAAACCTTCATTCAACCGAAAAGCTTGTGTGTCAACGACGATCCCCGTTGGAATAACCATATTCTAGAGACCATCAAAAATGCTCCTAAATACCTAGGAGTTCTCTTTCGATGTAAGAAATTTGTTACTCTCTCTATCCTGGCTACAATTTATAAAGTGTTTATGCGCTCAAAACTCAAGTACAACTTACGTATTTGGGCAGATGCATCCAAAAATCACCTTCATTTACTACATAGAATATATAACAGAGCTCTAAAACTAATAGGAAACAGAACTAACATGGTATCATTCAAATGTCTTGAACACCATCGGGATATTTCATTTCTTTCCCTATTGTATCTATATTTTCATAGTCAATGCTCAATCGAATTAGCCAGTTCCATTCCTCTCCTAAATAATTTCACCCGTGATACCCGTTTCGCTACGAATGCCCATCAGTTTACCCTCGAGCCTAATATTGAACGTACCGTCAAATACAGACATTCTACGATTATAGAATAATTTACCCGGTAAGGCTTCCCTTGCCATTTAAATTTGCAAACTTTTAAAACCAATGTTCATTGACATTTCCTCCTCCCCCCCTCTCCCATGAATTTCCCCAGCACTCGTGTTTATTATTTTTAAATAACAAGGGTCTGAATCTGAATAAGTCCTTTAGAGTGATTGGATATCGATGCTGCGGCTCGAAAAACTTGTGAATATATCTCTAAATAAAGCAGCAGTACAGGAAGACAGCGGATAAAATAGTGTACACAAGTTGAGCAACACAATCTCGTCCAAATTGACATATGAAGCTGCTAGCTAGGGGTAAAAGAGGCTGGAAGAAACTAGTTGGTTGATTCTCTGATTCACTTCGAACTGGGCGAAGCTACGACCGCACTATACTCAAACATGTCAAAATCCCTTCAGTGAGCACAAAATTAAAAAAAAGCTAGTAATAGGAGATCAAACTGACTGCTTGAAGGCAATTGATCAACTTCGGAATGTAGTGCCACCAAAAAAATATATAAGTTAGTATAATATGAAGAGTACCAGATTACTAGAAATATTGTGAGCAAATCATTTGGTACATCTTACACAAAGTAGATCTCTATGAAAACGGGATTACATAGCACGATCGATAAAAGTACTTTCCTATATTTACGGTGGACCTATTAGAAAGAATTTCATAGCTCTGAGCTTCATTTTAAAATATTGAGATCTGAAGCCAAGCAAAGTACAAAATTTGTGATCATAAAATGATTCGCATACATTTGATTCTATTATGCTCTTGTGAAATTAAACTTACAATTTTATTGAAAATTCGAAAGCATATTTTTTTGAAAGAAGGGAATTTAATAAACGTTCGTAATTCGTTTTAATTTTCTTTTATTTTTTCAAGACTTTAAAGGTATTGTTCATTGTTGAAACATATAATAAAACAGTTTTTGGGATGAAATGTGTGTTCATCCCGTTCTGAAAACTGACGACTTTCTCCTTTTATGTTCCCTAAAAATCGACAACGCAATATATACGAGCATACTCAACTTAATTTCGCCCTGCTGTGCTTCAACAGAAGACTCCTTTTCTCAAAACAAACTACCTTGTTTGAATCTACCTGCCACATTTACCTGTAGTTTCCAAAAGCAAGTTGTATCTACCCTAACGTAACCCATTTTAATGCAATCGAAAATTTCAAATGAAAACCATATGTGTTTTCTATCCCGCCCGCCGCGCACCACCACCCTTGGGGTTAAAAAGATATATCGAAGGCGGTATAGACTCTTATATGATAAACGGAAACTAGAGAGTGAGAATCATATTTTTATTCTCATTGACGACAATAAGAGTTATGAGAAATACCAAACTTATAGGAAGGTATCTCTATCTTTTGTTGTCTCGATGGCAATGTGTTATGACAATAAAAATGGGAGGCAAGTGAAATTGAAAAAAAAAAAAACACCCACACACAAGATGGGGGAGAGTGCGAGGGTATAAAATTATTATTATACAACAATAACAGAAAAACATCAGGTTGCGTAAGTACCTTTCGTATACCTTTCATATAATAATACTCTATTGCTGCACTCATGTGTCCAAAAAAACGTTTAGTATAGCAACTCTTCTCGAAACGGTAATAATGAAATTTTAAGAATATTTTCTATGACATAATGAAATTGATATTTTTCCCTACAAACGTGTATCCATGGAGAGAATTGAAGAACTTCCCATCAACCTCGTTTTTTGTCAAAAAGCACCTAACAATCCAACATCCTAGCAAAGAGTTGTTAAGGGCAAATATTACCTAGTAACGACCGACTTCACAACGTCAGGCTACCAGGTACGGAACAACAAAATGGCAAATGGGAATAGCACTGTAGTATCATAGGCTTCAGCAATATAACAATTTTTTATTTATAGTGACAGATAGATTTTGACAGTTGTTCATGGCGGCCATGTTGTTTTTTTTTAGTTCACACGGGCTCAAGGATTTATGAGACCCTTATAATGTTAAAGTCAGCAGGAATGATGTGGAATTTAAGGTGGGAGAGATAGGAGGTATCCTATCCTACCTCCCTCGGAACAAACATCAATTCCACGAACAACACCTTAGTGGAAATCTGACGAAGAATTAACCTAGCGAAGCGCTGCTACTACTGTTTGGCCAAACAAAAAATGGGTTCAAAACTCCAAAGTGCACGCAATACAAAACACTAACTTTACCAGTTCTACTCTACGGCGCCGAGAGGGATTGGCCTATTAAGGCGCCTTCCTCTGAACAAATCAGATCCGCACCTGCAAGTATAACAACAGTTTAATCATACCAAAGTGGAATCTTAAGGGCTTGAAGTAACGTAACAGTCCCCTATGTATCTATAAGCATAAGGCATTGAATATCTATGAGAGATCGCTGTGTAATAAAAACAAAATACAAAGCATATCACACATAAGTGAGACTTCAAATTATGATTATGTTTATTTTTATAAATTTATATTGTTACTTTCTACTAAGGCAATTATTTATGCTACCCAAGAAGTTATCTTAAGGAAGTTATGTAATGGGATCCACTCTATTTTTTAATGACAACTTTCTAAGACTTTTTTTTCTAAAAGTGATATCTTAAGGTGTTTTATAGTAAACAAAAATAAAATGCACGACTGGGTCGCACGAACTTGCTCCTATATGTCATAGAAAAGGAATTTTAAAAAACGAATGTTATTAGAGGAAACTGTTTATATGGAAAAAATTGATTTTTTAAATTCTTTTAGTAGTAAGATATAAAAACAGAATGCTATACAAATTATGCAACGATAAAACTCATAAGTCGTTGCAGTGGTTCTTTAAAAAAAAATTAGCTTTTATACATACAAAGCTTTTAAGCCATTTTAAAGCAAAAATTTGGCACGCCAACCTTAAGTTTTTATTATTGTACGAATGAAACTTAAATTTCAACAAAAAAATACTAAGCCGTTTTTGAGATATTGAATTTTCCAAAAAAAAAGACTTTTTTTCCGAAAATTCAAAAAATATTTTTTTTAGGTTTTGAAATGCAATATTTTTTAAAATTCGTTTTGTCGATATTGAGAAATTCAAAATTAGACAAAATGGTTCTTTGGTAGGTACGTGCTGTTTCAATTATTTTTTATAAAATTGAAGAACATAAAAATTAATTGAAAGAAAAAAATGTATAAAAATTCTAGGCGCCGTTTTCGAGAAAAATTCTACTTTTGAAAACCATTTTTTAACATTTGCATGGTGTAAAAGAAATTTTTTTCTCATATCTTGTAGATTATATTGAGAAACTTTTATTTATCAAGTTTAAAAAAATCTAGACTTGGGTTTTCGAAATATTGTGTTAAAAAAAATTAAAAAATTATCAAAATCGGTGATACCGTTCCTCGAGAAAAACAAATATTTATAAAATTTCGAAAAAAATCGTAAGGCAGGTACCGTTATTTTTGGTTTAAAAGAAAAAGAAAAAAAAAGCGTTTGGGGAGAAGGGGGTCGAATTAGAAGTGATATCTACCAAGTTTAAAAAAAAAACAGCCGAGCCGTTTAGGCTGTAGTCAAACAGACATACAGACAGAGAGACAAACAGAATTGCGAGACTCACTTTTTTAGCTTTCGTTATCATTGTAATGTCAACTTTGATAAAGATATCGACTTCGATTTTTTTCCGAATGCATAACTTGCCTTATAGTCCCAAGTAAAAAGTGTGTATGGAAAGAGGCGGAAAACGGCATATTTATTTAGTGCTTACCCGAATTAAAAAATAAGGTAAAATTAGCAATAGAAAAGGTCACACAGATAACACACATCATAACATCCTCATATAGACCTTCGAACTACTACCAAAGTGCCTAAGTCTTATACTAAGCAACCCATCATTCGAAGCGCAAGGGGAAGAGAATTTCACAACAGTACTGAGAAGACAAAGAATTTTCGTTTTGGTACCAAGTATAGATATACACCGTATTGGTACTAGATTGTACGTTATTATATGTAGATCGTTACATACATGTCATTTTATAAAGCTACATCGGTTGGTGTGTTTTCATTACATTTTGAAGCAGCAATCATGTTCTAAACTTAAAGAGATTTTCGAGTGTTACCGTATTCAAATATGTTCATATTTTTTGAATGCATAAATATATCGATCAGTACAATTATAAGCAACATTTAATTTATTTTTATGAATAGAATCACAGTTACAAAATATTTCGCTTCCAAAGTTGCCCTAAGTAAACGTAAGCTTCCATTATCTCGCCTACGGTTAATTTTATGTGATCATTCCATGAATACTATGCCTAGATTCTTAGCCAATTTAAAAAAAATTCAATTAATGAGTCATTAAGATATAAGTTAGAAAAATACGAGTTAGATATTAATACTCATTCTTGAAATAATTAAACACTTAAACTTAGAGGGATTCAAACATAAGTGATTAGATCGAGGCCAGCATAGAAATCTGTTAAGGTCTTCGTTAACTTCGTGAGCTGCATTTTTTTTTAGACCTACAGAAATGTTTTTCCGAACTTGAACATCATCGGCATACATGTCAACAGAAAATTCAAACTACTCGAGGGGAGATCATTTAAAAACAGTGTAACGAAAAGAGAACCCAATATTGAGCCCTGAGGGACACCTCTGTTTAGTGGAAGAAACTCCGATACAGAGTTATTTGACACAACTGCTTGACACTTTTATTCAGGTAAGACGAAACCAGATTCAGGGAAGAACGAGAAAAAGTAAGCTAAGCTAAGCTTCTTACATAAAACATGATGGTTCACTGTATCAAATGCCTTCGAGAAATCTAACAAAACAAGATAAGTAACATTATTTTTGTCTACAGCTTGCCTTTAGTCTTCAACAACCTTTATCAGAGCTGTAGTTTTGGTATTTAAATACTGTAATTGAATTAAATTATTATTGATAGAGCCAACAGTTTCTGTTAAAAATAAGGGCCGGAGTAGGACGTCCCTGTATTTCAGCTGGAAATACCAATTTGGTTCTTGATTTTTTAACCTTAAATGAACTTACATGATTAGGGGAAGTCTGAGCAAAATGGAATAAAGGTGAGTTCAGAGTTTAATTGTTTTCATTGGAAGAAAATATTAAAAATCAATAGCTTCAGCTCTTATGTTTCCGTTTCAAGAGTATAATGTTGTCAAGCATTCAATTCAAAATAGCTTTTTTTGCCCTTTAGTCCACAATATTGGCGTTTCGTCCCGGCGATATCACATGAACTCATCAGTTGACTGTGAGGACCTTTTCAATACGTAATTTTTGTTAAATTCGGTTCATCTTATATCGACTTTTTGACAAAAATCCAATGTGAACTATACCCAACCAGGATTAAAATTGTAATCATTGATTTTGAGCGTGGCCTGGCATTGATTCTATATGAACAACAAGTCCAATAACAGATCATAAAGATGATAATATCCATGACATACGGAGAGAAATTTGTTATAACAGATAGACAATAGACGCGTTTTATTGGTAATCTATATCTAGCGCAGTAATACAAGCACCAAAAAAACGCTTTATTCACTCTTTAACTCACTCTTCCTTCCTACTTGTTGAATTAACTTACACGGATGTGTTTTAAAGAACTGTATCTCGTTTTAAGCTGGAGTTGAAATATTCATGAAAATGCAGATTGAGTTGAAATATTCATGAAAATGCAGATCGATTTGATTTAGAGTTTTTCTCACTGTTAAATTTGATTTAAAACTTACAAAAGTGCGAAAATATATATTTTTTCTACAATCTACTCAAAATGTTTTCGCATATATGTATAATATACATTGTATATACTGAGTATTGGAGAAAAAAAAACATAGTACTCAATAAAATAACATTGGCGCAAAATTTTAAACAGCCTCTCATTAAGGTAGTAGTATTATACTTCTTACATATTTCCTAACTTTAAAGCAGTTTTCTAACTTTTAATTTACATTTAATTTTTAGTTGCACAACTGTTTGGATACTTATAGAAAACAGATGAACTATTTGATTGAATGACCGCGCAGGTGCATATAAATATATGTTACACAAAATAGCGAACTCATTTTAGGCAATCGTTTAGTTTGTGTCAAAACTTTTTAGTTTCTTGAACCAAACAGTTAAGAAACCGGCTAGCCCAGTGTTTTTCAAACTGTGGGTCGCGAAGAGATTCTTCGTAGGATTAATAAACAAAAGTCCTGTGCTAAAAAAATAAAATAAAACAAAAAAATTTTAGATTCAACCAGTTGCAAGGCAAAAATTGGACTCTTCTTGCATTTTTCAATTAATTTGTTCTTGAATGTCAACGCCATGTTACTTTTTCTCCGCTTATTTGCACTGTCAGAAAGTGGTATATTTTTAATTTTATCTGCCTCCTGTTTGCCCGCCCAAAATAGGAGAGAGTGGGGCACATTTGAACAATGTTTATAAAATTTTACTTTATTACTCTTTTTTAAAAGTAATTTAAAATTTTAACCACTGTTCAATGTGAGTAAAATATCAGGCCA
Source organism: Philhelius festivus (assembly GCA_963931855.1). Taxonomy (NCBI): domain Eukaryota; kingdom Metazoa; phylum Arthropoda; class Insecta; order Diptera; family Syrphidae; genus Philhelius; species Philhelius festivus. The sequence continues at coordinate 91,138,779 of OZ007557.1, read as the reverse complement.
ATTGCTCGAATATTTTAAGTTTTATCAGTCTGGAAAGCAAAAAGTGTTCAAATGTGCCCCACTCTCCCGCAGGCAAAATAAGATTCTCAGCAATTGTATGAGGTTTCCCTGCTCTGGCGAATCGGTATTCTACTTGATAGCTAGCTAACAATGCTTTCTCATTGGCACTTAAAACAAATTTTAAAACAAAAAGGATGTTTCAATCAAAACAGTAAATCAAAATTACAATACATTATGTATGTATGTAGGTAGGTAGCAAAATAAAAAAAATTACAAACAAACAAAAATGACAATTCTGATGCGCACTTAAGAATTCAAAAAAATGAAAATTATTGCAATATGGGAGATAATTTCATCGCGAATAAGTAAAATCTTGTGTAATTAGACCGGGCTTGGAAGGGGTTCAGTGTATATAGCTTTTTAAATAACTGACACATTATAATGGGGGGTCGCCAAAATTTTGTTAATAGCAAAGGGGTCGCGTACTCAAAAAGTTTGAAAAACACTGGCCTAGCCTAAGGCAATTTCTTTTAATAAATTGATTCTGAGCAACCTTAAAACAATGGTAGTTCGTGCAAAAAACTAAGAAAGCAGACCTATTTTGACGTTTTTAAATGTTATGAAGTTAGAACGATACTAACAAAATAAAATAGGTATTCTGAGAGTTTAACTTCAATAAAAGTGTAGAGAAAGTATGAAATTTTGCAAAATCGTTGTCTTAACCTAGCTTCATACTAAAACAGCCTTAACATCGTATTAATTCAACTAAAATGTGAAATTTTTTCAGTTATTATATAAATTCAACAAAATGCCGCAATTACACGACATTTTTGAACAAATGCCAGTGAACTGATAAAATAATATCAATCGAAACCAATCGCCTTCGAGTAAAATGTTTCAATAATTTATGACAAAATTAAATGGCAGTAGTGTAAAGCCGGAATTATGGTATGAATTAAAGTTTTGCATTTGAAAAAATATTTGTTCTGTAAATTTCCGAGCGATCACACTTTGGATTAGTAAAGGAAAAGTATAACAAAATAAACACCAACGAACACACCCTCAAGTATGCCACATATATTTTTTCGGACACCACCTAAACACCTCCTACATTTCAACATCCGAAACTCTATCTTCACTAAATTATCCATTTCAGTTACTAACTTATTTTTATTCAATAATCGTTTGTTGTTGTTTTCCATGTTAAATTTTGCGATGTAGTGTATTCACTAACCAATAAAACACGGCTAATATAAGACAACTGAATTTTTTATTATCACTAATACTAATTGTCTTCTGCAGGGCACAGTGACTGCACCAATTTTTTCAATATTTATAAATTTCTGATTTATTCAGGAATCTCAATATTTTTTTAGCGTTCGCCAATGATTATATAATGGGGGGTCATTCCGTAATTTTTTAAATGATAATCGTCAAAACGATAGCGTCCATGATTTGCTTCACGTAACTCGACTACTATCGTCTCATCTATCGATCACAGTCTTAGCAGTGGCGTAGCGTAGGGGGGCGGTGGGGGCGGTCCGCCCCGGGCGGCGGCAGGCCTAGGGGGGCGGAAAAATGTCGCCGGTGATGCGGGTAGTGTAGAAATCATATTTTTCATGACAGATCGTTTGACAAGTCAAGAAAAAACAATGATGTAAATTTGAAATTTACCACCCTATCAGTGGTTCGTCGTTGACCGCTCTCGGCTGATTTTCGTGAATTCGTAGTAGGTGAATAGGGCCGTAAAAGTGTATTCCGTATTGTCGCGCGACTCGCGAAACTAAAACAAAACGTTCCGAAACTCTCGCGAAACTGAAAGGGAGTGTTCCGAAACATATGATATGCATATGCGAGATATGATAAGATAACTAGGATTCGACGCACGGAAACCTTATTCTAGTCTCAGCCAGCTCAATGTTTTTGCTCCCTCCCTCATGACAGAAAGTTATTTTGATTGTGTTGTTTATACGAGTAGTTTAAATACTGTTGAATCTTCTAAAACTAAACACTTAGTACTTCACTCAGCCTTTGAACTAGTTTTTGAAAATGAAAAGAGTTAAAGGAAGCCGTGCGGAATACCGCAAGAAAAAGGCTAAGAAAGAAGCAGACAGAAAGAAGACGCGAAATATTTCAGTTCTAGTTCTGGCTCAAAAGCTACGTTTACGTCTTCTGCGGCATCCAGCAGCAGCGGAAGTGATTCCAATGTAAGTAAGATTCCTCCATCTACAATCGTGAGTGGCCTAGAATTGTCCTCTGGCCAATATTCATGGGAATGCATAACTTATTTTACAGGCAGAAGAAGAAGACGTGCCTGCCGTCAAAGTTGGAAGTCGTTCTGGTCCCACCACACATCAGGGTCAAGACGAAGTCGACTCACCAGAAGTACCTCAAGCATCTAGTCACAAGCCTGCAGAAGAAGTGAACCTCGTGAAGCTGTAAAGACGCTTAAAAATAAGTTTGTGGAAGTTCTTGAGGTACTGGAAGAATTGACGGATCGGTAGCCAGTCTTCTTCTGACAGTCATGCAGTCATTCAACTTCCTCACTTTTCTTGGCTTTTGAGCTGCAGAGCTACCTGATGAAGATCACGGACAGATTTACCTTTAGCAACGTGGACTAAGTGTGCTCAGAAACTCTGCGTTTTAAAAGCTCTCCTAGTGGAGAGCAGAGACTGTTTCGTCCAAGCCGCAATCGAAGAATTCGCAGGAAAAACGCATGCATGGCAATGAATCCACAGATGCAGCTTTGTCTCACGATCCTCATTCGTAAGGCCCGTAGAATCCGTTTATGAAACCGCTGATCCTATTTTACTTTCAATAAAAGATACTTCATTGCCTGTGAAATGATGTCTCGAAATTTAATTTTAATTAAGTATTGAATGGGGGCGGTAAAATGGGTCTCCCGCCCGGGGCGCCGAGATGGTACGCTACGCCACTGAGTCTTAGAGATTTGTATGCATTTCAGAAACTCTCAAACTGTATTCAATCTGTCAATTCAATAGGAAACAATACAAAATGTCAATTTACAGTGGAAACTCAATCACTCAACTACAGTCACCTACAAAATTCAAAATTAATGCAAGACGATACCTATTTAGCTATCGTCCAAACGCTATCGTTTTGACGATAGCGTTTTGACGATTATCGACTTACATACGTGAATCAAAAAAACATAAAGCTATCGTTCAAATGATATTGTCTCACGATAATCGAGTTACGAAATGACCCCCCTGTATGCGATTGGCGACAAAATTGAAGACGTTAAAATACAACCCCAAACCAAAATTGATATTTTTTAAAAATCTACCTGAAATCATACTGGTTCGCAGTTAAAGTCTTTTCTCCAGTTATTTGAGACCCGAAGACTATTTGTTAGGTACTAAGCATTCATTCATAAAATTCCGGAGACTGGACCTTGGGAGGGATCATTTTGCAAGGTCGGCAGACTTTACAGGGAACGAGTGCATATTGGGACTCTTCTACGTGGATCCTGGGTACTTCAGAAATATTTTGGAAAGTTGATACATACCACCGGGTACATTCCTGTATCTTGATGTAAATGGTTATATCTATCAGACTTAATGAACGTGCCTATAATATACCATGCTGTAAGACGAGCTACGGATAAAAGAATCCTTTACGTGCCTGTTGAATCGTGGGACACAAAATTTTTTCCCAGAGAATCACATGATAATAGATACCCTGCACGATTACACAATAACATATATGAAACAAAATGTTTACCCCGTAGAGTCTAGGTTGATGTACATCACTGAAAATGAAGCAGAATTGATCTACTGAAAGTACGCCACAAACCATTATGTTGTATTTCTCTTTCACAGAAATGTTAAGTTTGATTAATAACTTGATTTTTATTTCTACACCAAACCAATATGTACATGCTTATTACTTACCTTATAAAGCGAGTAAAAATAAAAAAAAAATATCCAAAAATATTCCACTCGAACCCTTGAAGAATACATAATATCGTATGTATGCTTCCCAAATCAAATCCTTTCAACCCTTAATCTGCACCAGTGATTGCACAAACAAAATCTTCTATGCCATCACATGCCGAACGTCAATCATTTATCCCACCACCACCAAAAAGAAACATAAACACTTGCCAAAGCCACACTTGAGTAAAGTTTGAAACACTTTTCAGCAATTAATCACGCTATTCATTCCATTCCTCTTTGGAATTTAATAATAAGGCAACTCCGCCCCCTTCCCCGCACACCCATCGGCAACGAAAATCAAATTATAATTAAGTACGCAATTTTCTTCTTCAAAAATCCTTGAAATATTCGTTTTTGTTTTTATTTTTCTAGGGTGCATTTTGTGGAACCCTCATCGATCGATCTAATTCGAGGCGAGACCTTTTTTATATATTAATTTTTTTTCATCATAAATAAATTGAGTCAGTTTGGGGAAATTTGAAAATAAAAAAAAAAACAAATTTTATTAATTGCTGGTTTAGGAAAATAATTTCCTTCTCCCCCGCAGGTCACTTTGGAAGCTAAATGTTGCTCATTAATTTCCATTAAACCGCCATAACAGCTTAACATTTTTATGTATTCACTCAGATTTCGAAAATCGCTACCCTATTGATAATTTTGAATCTTTTTAGTGGTCCTCCATTTTGTTTGAAGGATCGAAAGAAGACAGCTTCAGTGAAAATAATCTACAAGTGGCAACATGGATTTTCTTCAAAATTGAAAATTATGTGTGTAAAATTTGAGAAGCTTTACTGTCATCGCTGAAAGTAGCAGTTTTAAGGACAATCCTCACCCCTCCCCCGAGTTATTTTCAGCTTTGTATCGGTTTTCCTGCTGCTCGCCTCTGATGGGTGAAGTATTTATCATTGTATTTCATTAAAGGTAGCTTTGTACTACCTAGAGCGAGAGAGGGAGAGAAAAAATATATATCTATGTATACATATAAATATCAAGGGTACTTCTTTCGAATAAAACTCAATCATAATTATTGCCATGGCAAACTGTTGCTACGCAGCGGAACCCATCCTAGTTTCAGGCATCCATCATTGTATCCTGATGCTGATCCCTCCTCTCGTCCTTGTGCAGTCCTCCTCAGTTAAGGACTTTCGTACTCTTTATCTGTTTTCTGATTTCTGTGTTCAGTTAATTTTTTTTTTGTATTATTTTAGCATGAAGTTCTATAAACTCTCCCAACAACCGCCCTACCCCCTTTCAGCCAGCACCCATCGATGAATACTTTTCTGTGTACTCCTACAACAGCAATAACAACAAAATCGACAAGAAAAAACACACAGATTTTCCCAGTCATATTCAAAAATATGAGAGGTGGAGAGGGGGAGAATCCTTTGGGGATGAGATGCAGCAAATACTCGCAATAAGTGGATGGTTGTCAGGTTGTTTTCGTTGGACAGAAAAACTTTGTATGGTATCTATGATGTGTTTTTCCCATGGAAAGCCTGCTATGTATTATTTTATTATTTTTTGTTATGTGTTTTTGAGATTGTTTGTGTTTTGAAGGGTTTGATTCTATGAATTCATCATCACTGACAAAAATATATTTTTGAATATGAATTTCAGTGCAATTTGTTGTGTACCAGCTACAATATAAGAGGTATGCATGTTATGCAACTTAATAAAATAAGTTTTTAAAATTTAGGAGGAAAACATATTTTATGAAATGGAAGTTTATTGGGATGCGTTCCGTAATCCAACTTATTTATTTATTTAGGTTCAAATATAAAAATTATTTAGCTTTGAGATTAAAGAGTTTTCCATATTTCTTTTTTTAAACAATATTTTGAGGGTTCTGCGATCTTGGTACCCCATATATGGGATATTCGAAGAAAAAGTATGTCATCTTATTGGTCAGTAATTAGGCAAGAAATATTAAGTAGCTTTGGAAATTGGTCAGCAATCGAAAATTTGAAATCAAGGCTTAAGCTTTTGCAAGGTCACGTGCGATTTTTGGCACATTATTTGTGGGATATTCGGAAAAACTATAAGTCATCCGAATGATCACTAGATCAAAAGGTCAACTATTTTCATTGATTGGTCAGCAATAAATTTTTTTATGAACCACCCCATTTGAGTCATTAAGGACAAAAATATGCCATCAAAAAAGTCAATAAATAAATACAAAAATGTTAAAGTACTAGATTTCACAGTAGAACAGGCTAATATTAGATAAATAACTTTCAGGTTCAGGCTTTTTTTTATTGATTTGCTTAGTTGTTAACACATAGTCCAATGATATAAAACAATATTTGAACTCTTTTGAATAACATTAATAACAGAGCAAGTGTAAGCTGACTTCAATTTCAACAGAGATTTCGGCTGCATATTTCGATGTGTAGAGAATTTCTTCAAAAAGGGTTGGGTACGAAATCCCGCATCACAAAATCCCGATTCACAAAATCCCGAATCACGAAATCCCGCCGTTTCAATACTAAATTGACAGCACAGTATGGATTTTTATTTCCATAGTAATGGTGACTCGAATCAATGAGAAGCAACGAGAACGAAGTTTCCTACTATTGTACTGGAATAAAAAAATAAAATAAAAAAAAATAAAAATTTACAAAAAAATGAACAAAAAGTTAAAAAAAAAAGCACTCCCTACATCGCGAATAGGCAATATTTAACTCGCTAATATGCCTAGTTTAGCCAGAAGTCACGTTTCAAAATGTCCACTTAGGGGGTCTACGAAGGATTGAAAGATGGCACTCCCTAAAGCACGAATATTTATTTTTTTATTCTGTAAGATGCTTGGTTTAGCCACAAATCACATTAAAAAAAAAGGTGTCAACTTTGATAGGTCTACGGTACTTAGTTTGCCTGAAAATTGACTTTAGAGATGGAAAAATTTGTTTTTCTTATAATACATGATGCCATCAATTGGTAATTGATGTGCTTGCAGTTAATGTTTAATAAACAAACAGTACTTTTTGTGGCCCGCTCTGCGGGACTTAAGGATTTTAAATCCCTTTGTCGGTGACACACCCGCTGACGCGTGTGTCACCTGGCAGGCGCCAATGTAAACAGTTTTTTTTATTAAAAGGGCTATGGGTAGCCCGCTCCGCTACCCGCTCCGCTACCCGCTCACGCGACTCCGTCGCTCCGCTTAGGTTATGTTAAGTCGCCTGGCAGGCGCCAATGTAAACATTTTTTTTTGATTAAAAGTACCTTGGGTGGCAAATTTTTGTCAAGAAATATTTTTGAAAAAAAATGTCCAGAAAAAATTTGTTGAAAAAAAGTTTGTTGAAAAAATATCTTTGACAATATGTCCAAAAATATTTTTGGCAAAAGTCCAAAAATATTTTGGTCATATTTCCAAAAATTATTGGCCAAACCACTGGAAATCATCCTATGTCTCTAATAATGCCCCTGACAGACATCTAGTATACTCGTAGATACCATGGTATGAATACCATAGTACTCTCAATACCATGCCAGCCAGTCATATTCTGGCAAACACAAGTTTTCAATCTTTCAAATGAAGATACATATTTAATATTTGTATGGATCTTTTCAGCTTAATCACTTTAAATAATAATTAATTTCCGCTTAAACCGTCGGCGTCGATATTTTCCCTACAAATATTGAAAATCTTGGCGATTTGGTCACTGTCAAGAACTTTTCGTTTATGAAATGCGTTTCCATTTTGAAATCAGAAATTAGAAAATATGTATTAAATAAAATGCGCGACTGGGTCGCACGAACTTGCTTCTATGTAATACTCGTAGACTAGGAATTTTAAAAACTGATGTTATTAAAGAAAACTGTTCATTAGGATAAAATGAATTTTTTAAATTCTTTTAGTAGTAAGAGATAAAAACAAAATGCAGAATATGAATTTATGCAGGAATAGAAATTATAAGTCGTTGTAGTGGTTCCTTAAAAAATTTTTAAAACATTTTTAAGAAAAAATGTTGGTACGCCAACCTTAAGTTTTTATTATTGCACGAATAAAAGTCTAATTTCCAAAAAAATAGTAAGCCGTTCTTGAGATATCGAATTTTTCAAAAAAAAAATACTTTTTTTTCTAAAAGTTGAAAAAATATTTTTTCTTAAGTTTTTAAATTCAATGATTTTTAAACTTTTTAGGAGATTCTTTATAAAAAATTTCGTTAAAATCCGTTATGCCGATAATGAGAAATTCAAAATTCGAAAAAATCGTTCTATGGTGGGTACAGTCAGTAATATCTAGATTTCAAATTTTTTTTATTAAAATATAGATCGTAAAGATTAATCAAAAGAAAAAAATTTTAGTACAATTCTCGGAACCGTTTTCGAGAAAAATACGATTTTCGAAAACTATTTTTTTAAATTTGTATGGAAGGTACCGTTAGTTTTAGATCAAATACAAAAATCGTTGACTACCCATTTTGCTTACAATAAGATATTAAGTGGATTTTAGAACCAACTGTTCCACTCAATTTTCAAAATATTTCAAACAGGGATTTTGTTACTTTTCCAGAACACTCTAAGAGCAGCTCTCGGGTTGGTAGATATCAGGTTTCTACTTGACTCTAAAAGTATTTTGGAGTCGTAACTCAAAGAAAGGTTAAAAACTTATTTTAGGAAAAGTGAAAAGGTAGTTGAAACTTGTTGTGGTAAATTTTAAGTTTAACGCAACAACTCAAAAAATATTTTATTTTTAAGTTTTAAAATGCAATGCTTTTCAAGCTTTTCAGAAGCTGCTCTATAAAAAATGTCACTTAAATACGGTATGCCGATAGTCACAAATTCAAAATTCGAATAAATGGTTCTGTAGTAGGAACAGTCAGTAATATCTTAATTTCAAAATTTGTATTAAATTAAAGATGGTAAGAATTAATCGAAAGACACAAATTGTATCGAAATTCTAAGTTCCTTTTTCGGGTAAAATACCAATTTCGAAGACCATTTTTCAACATTTTTATGGAGAATTTTTAGATGAAATACAATTTCTTTCTCACATCTTGTAGACTGTATTCAAAAACTTTTAACTATAAAGTCTTAATTAAATCGAGCTTGGGGTTTTCGAAATATTGAGTTTTGAAAACAAAATTAAAGAAAATCGACCGAGCCGTTTGGACTGTAGTCGAATCGCAAAGCCCAGTTTGTTCGTCTTTTCTGTCATCGTAATGTCAAGTACAAATTGCCATATTACTATAGATGTCGCAAGTAAAAAGTGAAAATGTCAGAGGGAAGAAATCCACTGATATGATTTCTCGTGCCAGCATTTTTAAATATTTAAAAGTTTCATCAAAATCGTTAGGGTAGTTCAGATTTGATATAATTATGACAGCCTTACAATGTGTCGATTTACTGATGTTGATGTACAACTCCATATTGGAGACTTTCTATTGCAAAAAGAAACCTTTGAGCTATTTTAGTTCATACAATTTTGAAGCACTTAATAATGTAGATCTTAATCAACTTGTTATGGCAATTCTAGTGAAGCAAAAAGTTGCCAAAACTATTAACTGAACATTAATCAAAGTAATGTTCTCTACCTGTGTATAAGCTTAATATTATTTTTCTTTGACATTCTTATTCAAAGCTTACAATGAAAATCACCTTAACTTCTCCTTTTAACCTCTTCTCCGATGTCCGACTCAGTTAGAATCATTAAAATAGAAACTATCTTCACATTTCAATCGAATGACATAAAGCTAACAAATAGCACAGAGCACTTAAGTTTTATGACGAAAGTTGCTTTTTTTGTGTGTCCTCTGTTCCATGGCCCCATTAAAGAATATAAACCCGCAAAGGTTTTCAAAATAAAGTATCATTGGGATTTGGAGCTGGTTAGACTAGTAGGTCGCCATGCTTCGTCATTGCAATAAAAATGACGAAACCAACAGACGACAAAAAAATAAAATATGAATGAGGTTACAGTATGACAGTATTAGCGAGGACACTCATATACTATAAAGCAATCGAAATCCACGTTTCAGATCTTCCATAACCCCTTAACCATTGTGGAATTCGAAACTGCAAACATAGATTTAGATATACCCAGGGCCACCCCATTGGTGTGTGCATAAGTCATAGAAATATTTCTGAAATGCACTTTTTCTCAGGATGTGTGCAAGTGTATGATTGTGTTGTTGGTGTGTTATCCTGCATGCACTGAATAAAATCGTAATTTCCGTTTTTTTTTTCTATTTAGCTTACACCACCTTTGGCCCGCTCTCGATGTCGTGGTAGGTGACAATTTTATTTCTTGTAGGTATGCTCTTTGTGTAAGAGAATTGTGGGAATTGTGAAAGTTAGTTCTCAATAAAATGTTTGCAACTGTCAGTAAGACAAATTACTTTATCAGATCAAATTATATGTGAACTTGGTATAAATAAAGGTAACATCCAGCAAGGACTTCAAGTTGGTTTGTTGTCATTGGAAGATGAAGTTGCGTCCAGTTATATTAAAGTGGACCTCTGAAGGGGTATTCAGGTGTTGAAGATGTTATGTGGTCCGCTAAAGATCAATCAATAGAAGGCATGAGCCTCTCTACTACTGGCTTTAAACTCTTTATGTGACTTACAACATGATGTCTTGCACAAATAGGGAAAATCAAACTATACCGTTTAAAATTAATAAAAAAATATAATAGTCGATGGTAATTTCTAAAAATTTACAAATTGTCGTTGTTCAAAGCTCGAATCAAATCCTAGAAAATATTGAAATATTAAGAGCCTTACCTTGAATATGAAACTTCATTTTTCCAAATCCACAATAGAAATAAATCTTTTTTTTTTTTGAAATATTCATTTTTTTCATATTTGAAAAACCATCACTCGATTCGAGTGGAATTTCATTACAAACAATAGTTTCGGCAAAAAGCAAACTAGGAATGCTTTCAAATGTTAAGAGCTTTCAAAAATGTGCAATTCTATGAATTGCAATTTACCGCAGTTATGGAAAGCACCATCGTATCGAATAATCAGAACAGCTTCTGAGCTCCACCAAAAAAAGATGGAAGAGGAAAACCGGAATCGCAGAAATAAAAAGAGATTATGATCGAGAAAAAAGAGAGGTTTTAGAACAAGATAAAAAGAATCTCTCAACCTAAAAAGTCCTTAACTGAAGCCTACAAGTGCTCACAAGAAAGATTGTAGTAGAATCAAAGTCTGTGCTGGAAAAGTATTAAAATCATTTCCGCAAGTGATAATTTCGAATTCCGCGTGAGGTTGATTTTGCCATAAAACTTGAACAGCATCGACCAACAATTCCATCTCTTCTTACTTTCTTACTTACTTAACCGGCTCAATAGATTGGAAAGGTCGCGGCCTACCTTTAACCTGCTTTCATCCTTCAAAATCCGCTTAGTCCTTAAACCGAAGATTTGGTTTTTATGTGTCACGTCGAACATGGAAGACTGCGATTCGAAAACCTTTTTTTTTACTGAAGTGTTATTGTTTTCGGTCTTTCGAAAGAGAGTATCAGCTCTATATTTCTGCTTAAGATAAGGGTTTTGTAGAGCGTGCATTATGTCTTAAGCTTCAGCCAGGCAATGAGCGGTGAGCGACTGAGCGATTGAGCGATGTCGCTCTGTCGCTTAAAACATTCACCAGTTATTCAGGGTTTATGTGGTCCCTTCCATACAATTTAATCCGTTTTAATTTTTTTGCGTCGCTCAGCGATTCGTCGCTCGTTGCTCAGTGCTTGGCCGTAGCCTTACGCGTGATGACTTTTTAAGCCATTAGAAGTAATAGAAGGATATGGTATAGATGAACTCCATGGCAATTGGGAAAAAAAGCTGCAAACGTTCGTGAATAGATGTCTACTAAACATCTTGCGGATTTTCTGGCCTAACCGTATCTAAAATGATGAATTTCATGCGAGGACAGGTCAGGATCCCATCGAAAAGGCCACGAGTGCATTGCGAGTCAAGCGATGCAATGGCACCCTCTCACGCAGCGATTCAGAGGAATTGGCCGACCCAGAAGTACTTAGCGAAGAACGGTCGAAGAGGAATCAGCACAACTGGGGAAGAGTTGGAGAGAGCTGAGCTGAGGTACATCTCCAGAAACCGTACACGATGGCGCGTAGGAGTAGTGGAGGACCTATGCCCCGCAAGGGGAACCACACGGACGTAACAGGTCCGAGGACCTAAGAAAATAAGTAAGTATGGCAATTTCGAAGTTTTTTTTTTTATAAAAAAAATAAGAGAAAATAAAATACTCGACTCCCTACATAGCTGGTCCAATTCTCAACATTTCTGGCTTATTTTCCAAAATAATTTCTAGATTTTTGTCTAATTTTGAGCAAACAACATTTTCTTGCGTTTTTTTTTTCTAAAAATAAAATTTTCCTTAAAATGTTCAGACAAAAATTTGATATGCTAATTTTTAGTGTTTAATAACATACATTAAAGCACATAATTTCAAAAATTAATCTTTTAACCGTTTTCAAGATATTGAAAAAAAAAGTTAACCATTTTTTTTTGAAAATCGAAAAACTATTTAAAAAAAAAAATTATAAACGATATTTTTTTTTCAAAATGGTAGAAGTGATTTTAATATAGTATCGTGCATTCCAATTTTCAAAGAAAAAAACAAGTTTGGGATAATAAGAAATAATTCGATTTTTTTTTGAAAAGTCAGTACTATTTCGAAAACCACATGTTCGGTTGTTTTTGAATTTGACAACTAATAGTTTTTTTTTTAATATCTGCGAGATTGAATACAAAAATCTTAATTTTATGTAAATATGACTGGACCCATCGTTGAAATGTTAAGAAATGGGTTTCTAAATACTTATTTTTTTCGAAAACGGGACCTATAGAACTTTAATAAAATTTTTTTTGTTTTGCTTAATTCTTACGATAGATATTTAAATCCAAAAATTTTTAAATTTTAAAATTATTGTCTTACCTTCCATAGAATTTGATTCAAATTTTGATTTTCTCATTATTGAGAGAAGGGATTTTTATAAAGCTTCTAAAATGTTAAAAAAATATTAATATCAAAAATTATAAAAATAAAAAATATTTTCTTTGAAAATTCGATGTCTCAAAAACCGTTTAACCGTTCGTTTTGAAATTTAGTTTTCATTTGAATAGTAAAAAACTTTTGAAGCTAAGATTACATCTTCTATACTGTGTGCGGCTTGTTACTGATTTTCCATGGATTTTCTTGCCCTATCAATAGCTCTACATACATGATTCCTATTTATAAGCTGCTGAAAATGCTGCTTGAAATCATTACCTATTCACTAAATTACCTTCGACTTCTCGAAGACCCTGTGTTTCTAAGTGCTGGTGTTTTGGGCTGTTTTAAGCAGTTACACAGCTTGCCCTCTCCTTTCCACTCAAGATCTTCTTCTTCTTCTATTCATTTGCTTCTTCTCCAGTTTTTCATATAATTTTGCAACGCAACAAATTCATTGTCAAATTATGTAATTGTTTTTGGCGGTTCGCAATTTTTTTATTTTGGACAAAATTATCTAACTCTCGAGTCAATACTATAGGGCCCCCTAGTTACTCGTATACATTATCCATACTAACATTACAAGAACAAAGCGCGATCTCAGAGGTGCTGATATCGGTTTTAGGACAGTATCAAGAAAATGCTGTCAACAAAATTGGACACCCAACACCCATGCCTTGTACAGAGCGTTAACGGCGACAGCAATTATTTTGAGTTAGTAAGAGACTTTGGGTAACTAAGCTCCACTATAAATTTCGGAAAAAAAATTCCAGTGCTAAAATCAAACGAAAAATTAGATTTTTCAGCTGTTTCTTTGCAAAGGCAATTGAGTTGTAAAGCCCCTTTTAGACGATCATTTCAGTTCAAATGTCAGTTGAGCTATCAGTTAAGCTTTCAGTTAAACTAAATACAAACACTAAGGCCCCTTTTAGACGATCATTTCAGTTTCAGTTTCAGTTGAGCTATCAGTTAAGCTTTCAGTTAAACTGATGTCTAAATACAAAAACTGAAGCGTTTAACTGAAACTGAAACTGAGACTGAAACTGATGAAATTCCCATAAGTTTTCAGTTCAGTTATCAGTTAAACTGATGTGTAAATGCTTTTCAGTTCAGTTGTCAGTTCAGTCCTCATTCGAGTTCATGTTTTTTTTTTTCAATATGTCGAAAATGAATCATAGTTTGGTCGATTTCATTGAAATTTATCGCGTGTGTCCATGTTTATGGAAGAAAAGTTACAATTTTTATCACAATTCAGTTAAGAGAGAAGCAGAATACAAGCTCAACTGAACACCGGACTGACGTCTTAATACAATGCCTTTTTTAGCTGAACTGACAACTGAACTGATAACTGAAGGAACAATACTGATCTCTCTCCGATCCGGAATCCCAACTGAACACTTTTGTTTGCTTCTGAATTCTGATGATTCTGAAGTTTTGTTTGATTGTATATGTGAAACATCAAATGCGTACAATAATCAAAATCAAGAAAAATGTTTGTTGAAAGCAGGGTTGGCCGAATTGTCACTTTTTAGAAATAACTACATTTGTAACGTCTGCTACGTAGTTTATGTAGTTAATGTAGTTAAATGTAGTTAATTGTAGTTAATGTAACAAATTGTAGCATTGCTGTCAATTAACTGTCAGTTGTGCATTTGAAATTTGAATTTTTAAATTAAACGTTCAGTTATTCCTACAATTCTTCATCCTTAAGGTAAATGAAACGTTTTTTTTACAAACCTTCATTAGATCACAAAAGTGCAAAATAGTTTTTTTTTTCCTTTATTATATTGATTTTTTATGAACTAACTACTTACATATGTAGCAGACGTAACATATTGTAATAAATTAGGCATGTAGTTTCTTCAATAAACTACGCGTAGTTAAATACTACGTTTATATGCAGTATCGAAAGATCGAGTAGGATTAGGGTCGGATTTTCGACCCACATTTCTACTCGACACCTCTGAGTGATTGGGATCGAGTCGAACGAAGCTCATATCAACTCAATACAGGTATATAAAGGTTCGAAGCTCGATTCAAGCTCGCTTCAACACCTCATATAAACGTAGTAAATCATGTAGAAAATGTAGTGTAGTTAATTCGGCCAACCCTGCTTCGCACAATTTGGATACCAAAAATCACAGCTGTTGAGGTTGACGTTTAAGTATATGAATATGTGAGTGCTTCTGGTTTTGCTTCTGATTTCAAATCCAGAAGCAAATTTCTCTTCTTTTCAGAATCAGAACTGTCATTTTTTCCCAAGTGAACACTTTCAGAAGAGTCCGGAAGGCTTCCGGATTGCCAAATAAAAACGACATAAAAGGGGCTTAAAGTCCAAAATTTAGTGAAAAAAATATCTGTTAATGAGAAACTTATCATCCCAGTTTTGACATATTATGGTATTTGCGTATGGATTTTACGTAGAAGTAGATTGGAGGAGAAACTACAACAACAAACTGCACAACAACACCGATTTGCAAAAAAAAAAACATAAAAAGCTATTAATTAAGAAAATTGGGGAATTAAACTGGGGAAATTAAGATTGAATGGACACCAGAAAAAATTTCAATCCACTGCCAAGAAGAAGACCGTGCCTCATGACTCATGAGCTACCTAAAGGCTTCTTGAACAAGCAATGCTGCTCACTCAAAGTAGCTAGTTGCATTTCTTCCTTCAATCGAATCAGTGATACAAGCTAGAAATGCTGAACAGTTTTCCGTCAAGTCTAACTTTGAACGTACCGTATAAAAACAAAGATTCGTTTTTTAGTCGCACAACACGATTATGGAATAATTTACCCGGCACGGTTTTCACTTGCCATTTTTATTTACAAACATTCAAGACCAATGTTCATCGACACCTCTTTTTCGTCCCTCTTTTATTTCCACGTCACACGTGGTATATTCAGTTTTAACATTATAAGGTTCTCAATAAACCCTTGAGCTCGTGTGAATTATTAAAAAAAAATTAAAAACAGAGGTTAACTGTTACTGGAGACAGCAAGGGACAGAGGTGGCTGATAGAAGTTTGTATTCCATTCCACACCGAGCCGAAGGTGCCACCTTCAGCTAGCAGGTTAATATTCTTCTCTACAAATAGCCTTATGATTAATAGTTTTATTTTTAATTAGAGATGAGAGGTCCCAAAACTAGTGACATAACTGACAGAAATGGAGTGGACCTTTAATTTTTTTTGCCGAGTTTACTTTTTTTTAAAAGAGAAGTGGTTCTTGTGAAAACATGGAAAACACTTTCACAGTAAGTTGGGAGTTGAACCCAGATCATCTTCAAGACAGTCCAATGCACTATCCAAGGACCAGTTTATCAAAGAGTATCCCTGGATCAGGGTTCTTCTTTCAAAAAAAGTTAGGTCAGCCCCGAATAAAAGGTGACCACCTGCAGTCTAGCACTGTTGCCCAATTAGCGCTGAAGTGAACCATTTTGATAAAATAAATCGTATGAACCTGTGGATGGAATTGATATGTGAGTCATCCAGTATGGATTTAATTCAAAAATCTAGTAGGTCTAGTAGGTTTTAATGTCTCATATTGTGTGTTCGCGTTTTGCACTCATCCGATATCATCTACACTATGCCAAGCAAGGTAGCTTCTTGACTAGTGCTGGAATAATAGCTATCCATCCCCCCGCACCGTAGGCCACCATCAAAGCCCGCAGTCCGCTAGCCTATGCAATCTAAGCAGCCAAAAGAGATTAAGTCTTTGATCTTCATTCCGGAAAGTTTGTCAATGTCGTCAAAAACAGCCCTTCCTAATGATTGTGCTCTTAATTTGGCGAGGGCAGGATATTTGCAGATGAAATGGAGGAATGTTTCCATTTCTCGCTGGTCTCTACAGCTATGACAAAGAGTGTTGCGAGGAATGCCTAGCTTTGCTGGATCCTCTCCTATTGGCCAGTGTCCGCTACAGGTAGCTACGATCCTGGCTATGCTATATCAGATCAGATAGAATAGATAGAATCCCCCCTTTATTGACACGTGTTGCCCTCTCCACAACCTTGTAATAAAAACGAACTCACAAATAACTCCTTAAATACAAAAGCCAATCTGCCTTAATTTTACAGTTTACGTCTAAATCAAAACCCCCCAGAAGGAGAAGCCCAAACAAAGGCGACATTTATTTGGGAACTCATAAAATTAAAGACTATCCTATGATAACATCTTATTCAAAATCATGCAATTTGCTGCTGTCATGTCATAAGACATTTATATTATTTATCAAATGGATTCACAATATTGACAATCATTAAAATAGGACAATTATGTAAATTATCCATTCCCTTCGCTTTATATTTACGCATGATGAAGTGTGTTTTGACCATTAAATCTTAACACTCCCATAAAATGATGAAATTATTTTTGAACGGGAAAATTATTAGGAGTATGAGGGTGGTAAGTCAGGAACAGGACGCACAACAATGCAATATCCAAAGGATTTGTCACGAACCCACAACCTATAAAATTGCTACGTTTCCACAAAAGCAATCCTATAACTCGAATGCTGAAATAAATTTTTATGGCATGGATATTCAAAGGACGAAAATTCAACCCACTGCATTGGTTTACAAAAAAGCATTAAAATTTCAAAATAATTTATGACAGTCATCCGTCCTCATGGACGTCCTGTGTCTGCAAGAAAGTGTCTTTCTTTTAATTTCCGTCTGCTTAATTACTTCAGCTTGCGTCCTCGAAGTCGTCGTCGTGGGTGGGTCGATAAACAGTCGGTACGTTAGTTTTGATTAAGTGAGTCGTTCATAAGAATGATATTCCTCAACCAGTGCCAGTCTATTTGCTGCTGACTAGTCAATAAAAAAGAATCCCCACACATACCAACGCACTCGAAAAACAGATCTTTGAAATGGTAATGTACACCTTTACCACCCAATAACAATTCATTTTTACTGCGAGCATACACATCCCTATTTGCACACAGACACAGCGATCGTTAAATGAATAATTGACCATAATTATCGCTGCAAATGCAGCTCCTGTTACCGCTTCCTCTCAATTGGACAGTTCTTTGCTCACATTTCTGACGTTTTTCTCGTGATTTTTATTGAAATCCTGCAATCCTGGAAAAATTATATGACTATGACTGTGACTGTAAGTCGTCGTTGAAAGACAGAAAGATAGATACGAGGACGACCGACGACGATGGCAACCCGACGAGAGTAGGGAAATAAGGGGTATACGAGTATTTTTCGCTGAATGTTGCAATTTGTCGTAATAAAATCGTGTAAATGTTGTAATTGCTGGCGCGCACCTGAATGAAATCATTTTCTTTGTTATATTTGCGCTTTTTGGGGCAAAAGACAAAAGGAACCAAACAGTTATGATATCTCTACAAAAGCCATATACCTATAGCTATTCTACATACTATATAGGAACAATGTGGAGTTTCAAAGGATGTTGAGTGGCGGAAATGGTTTTATTGCTTCATTTGGATTTATGTGCGAATTTATTCTGGGTCATTACCCGCCCGGGCGGAGTATTGTTGTGTTTGTTTTGCTGAAGCAGCTTTATTGGTTGGTATTCACAATTTCAACAAAGTTTGTTTTTTTTTTTTTTGAGAGATGGAAATTAATTAAAATTTTTAAGTGCCACACAATTAGACGTGGAAACACGTGCTTCATTTGGGATGTACCTACATAATATCGATATCAATGTTTTATCTGTGTTCATTCGAGAAGGCAGTTTTTATTATTCTTATAGGGAGTATTAAACTAACGATTTGATGCTCACCATCAACAGTCGTATTCTCAGGATTTGTTAACGATTATAGGTGCCTATAAAGTGTATATTTATACGTATTTCCAAACATAGCGCTATAGCACTTGAGATAATATTGACATACCTAAGTGTAGTTTTACTTGAGACATACAAAACACGGTACAATATGGCAATTTTTTAAATTTGCAAAATAAAAAGAATAAGGCTTACAAGAGATATAAAAAAGATAGAGGTAATTCTGTAAATCGTCAGTTTTATTTGTGTTTTCAAAGAGAATTTGATTTTCTTCCATTCTTAATTTCAATGGTAAAAAATTCTGTAAATTTATTGACATGAAGAAAAAGTCGTTCGGATTCCCAAACTGCATGGAATGTTCTGATGCTATGTCTAGTGATAATATGTCTGCCATATGTAATTTGTTTGCCGATTGTTTTGAGTCTGTGTATTTTGTTGAATCTATTAAGGTGCTTCCAGAAATTTTTACTTCAAATGTAGTTAATTTTGGAGGGTTATTTCTAAGCTCTAATGATGTATATGAAGCACTCAAGGAGTTTGATGAAAACAAAAGTACTGGACCTTACGGCATATCACCCAAGGTTTTGAAAAATTGTACATTATAACTTTCGTTGCAACTCTGTTTAATTTTCTCCTACTACTGGATTATTTATTGATGAGTGGAAAGTTTCAATTATTTCACCAATTTTCAAATCTGCTTCTAGACCGAAGGTTAGTTACTATAGGCCTATTTGCGAACTATCAGTCATTCATTCCTAAAGGTTTTGAAAATATTGTTTCAAATAAACTTCATTTTTCAGCCAAATACATTTTATTTGAATTTCAACAAGGTTTTACATCAGGTAGATATAAATACTACAAAAAAACGTAGTTTATAAAGGTTTAAAAAGTGGATTTCATAGTGATATTTTGTATACTGACTTTGTGAAGGCGTTTGACATAGTTAAACATGAGCTTCTCATTTTAAAATTATCGCTTCTTATATTTCATTCTAAATTTGTATGTATATTAGGTCCTACTTGAAAAATAGAATTCAATTTGACAGTGTTATTGATGTTACTTCGGGAGTCCCACAAGGCAGTCATATCGGTCCTTTGCTATTTATTTTATTTATAAATGAAATTCATAATTATATTAGTTTTACACATATTATACTATATACTGATGATGCGAAAAGTTTTAAGCATGGTCTGTCCATTGAAGATTGTCATTGTTACCGAAAGACCTCTTGAAAACTTTTCCGTATGTGGTGTTATAATAATGCTCTTTATCTTTATGTCGCTAATAATGTCGTGTTATAGGAGAAAGTTTCGAATATGTTTCAATTATGCGTGAAATGATATTCTTTTTGTAAAAGTAAGCCATAAGAAAGTCTTAAGTGTTGTTTTCGCTCATATATAGATTATTAATAAAGCAAATCAGATGCTAGAAACCTAGAAGGAACTTAGAGGAATTATCAGATCCATATACACTTACGAGTAAATGCCCGTTTATGAGCAGTTTTTCTGTAATAACATTCATTTTGTAAATTTTTAGTCTTTTACATAAGAGCAAGTTCGTGCGACCCAGTAGTGAATTTTTTGTAATCTCAGATAGATGAAATAAATAAAGTTGTACTGAATGAGCTGTTGAGATATATGGAAGGGAAGAGTTGCAGAGTGATTATCTAAGATGATTACATCGCTATTGCCGTGTCAGGAAATCATCCTAACACCCTAAAATATCTCTTACAATATGCCTCAAACAAATAAACATACTGGGTGGATCGGTGTGGACTGGGGCTTAGCCCGCACAAAAGAGAACCTGTCCTTTTATCTGGGAAATATTCAATCCCCTATATAGACCCCCCTAAAATTAAAGGTATGTATGTCACTAACATTCTCGAACAAACCACAATATTAAGGTCTCATTTTCGATATTAAGATGATTAGTTGGAAACCTAACATTCAAGAAAGAGTTAAAAAGGAAGCCACAATGGCATTTTTTTTTCATACAAAAAAGCCGTTGGAAATAAATGGGGTTTGCAACCTTCGGTAATCAAACTGATTTTAACATGCGGTGTAACAGTATGGTGGACCGCTTTAGATAAAAAAACAAACTGTGAAATATTGAACTAGGTCATGCGCTCACCTTGTAGGTGCATGGGCTTACATAGTAGTTACATAGCACGACTTTTTTTAGGAGGAACTTTTGGCGGTAAACGAAGTCCTGTCTTGGCCCAAAACGAAAAAAAGTTCTATGAAATTATGATATCCGCATCTTCTAAGATAGCCAAGCCAATATTTAATTTCTGAAATCAAACTCAATAGTCCCCCTTAACTGCCGATCATAGCTCAAGAAGTTGGCATAGCATTTTAACATTCACCTATGTTGTGTGGCGGGCCACAGAAACATTCCAGGAAATTTTTAAGTTTCTGAAATTTTCAAAACTGTAACTACATTACCTTCTATATTTTAACATGCACAGAAAATATAGATAAGACCACTGGCAATCTATGCTGAAACAAGATGCTATTAAGAAATCAAACTTTAGATGGAACAACATCACCACTTCTCTGGCGACAAAACAAATCTGGCCCACAGCTGCATCTGAAATGCTCTAGGTGTTTGTTATCTCTAAGAACATTGCACATTGGCTCATAACTCTTGACACCGTCCAAGACTTTGAGTTTTCTCAAATGATTTTTACAGAAGCTGCATGGACGATGAAGAGCAAGAATTGATTTATTATCTTCTCTGTACTATACATGCCCTGCTCTTAAAGACTTAGGTTCCACCCAGTGTCGTAGATAGCTTTTCGCTATGGGAGTGGGGGGGGGGGGGTGATGGATCTATTTGCTCATTTTTACTTATAGGTACTATAAGGCAAGTTATGCATTCGTAAAAAAAAATCGAACTCAAGATTTTGATCAAACTTGACATTACGATGATAGCGAAGACTAAAAAAGTGGGTCTCGAAATTCTGTCTATCTGTCGGTTCGACTACAGCCTCAACGGCTCGACCGATTTTCTTCAAACTTGGTAGATATCATTTTTATTTTTTTCCCCACATGTTTTTTTCTTTTTTTATAAGACCAAAAATAACGGTACCTGTCATACGAATTTTTTTCGTAATTTTGTAAATATTTTTTTTTCTCAAAAACTGCTCGACAGATTTAAAAAAAAAAATACAAAAAAATTTTATTTAGTTAAAGCTAGGTACTGGTTGAAAAAAATTTTCCGAAAAATGATTATTGAGAGTACCCCCCAAAGAACTATTTTTTTAAGTTTCTTATTTTCTCAAAAACGGTACAACGGATCTTGATAATTTTTTTTTTTGCTAAAGCTCCCCAAAAATTTAAATAGAATTGGCTATTCAAATTTTCAAAATTTTTTTTTTGATTTAAAAAAATTTTTTTTTTTTTTTTCAAAACTTAATATTTCGAAAACCTTATTCTAGATGTTTATCAACATAATCTACAAGATGTAAAAAATTATTTTACCTAAAAATAAAGGAACCTACCATACAAATGTCAAAAAACGACTTTCAAAAATCGTATTTTTCTCGAAAACGGCGCCTAGAATTTCGATACAAATTTTTATATTTCAATTAATTTTAACGATCTTTAATCAAATAAAAAAATTTTGAAATTAAGATATTACAGCTTGTACCTACCATAGAACCATTTTTTAAAATTTTGAATTACTTTTTGAATCGATATACCGGATTTTAATGAAATTTTTTGTAGGAATGCTTCTAAAAAACTTAGAAAACAAATATTTTTTGAATTTTTGAAAAAAAGATCTTTTTTTTGGAAAATTCGATATTTCGAAAACGTCTCAATATTTTTTTTTTGGAGACATAATTTTCATTCGTACAGTAATAAAAATTTAAAGTTAGCATACTAAATTTTATTCTTAAAAGTTAAAAATGTGTTTTTGTGAATGAGTGTGCTGCGTGTTTGGGGTGGTTTCTTACACCAACTTAACAATGTGCCACATGGTGCGAAGAAATCTAAATAATTTTCTTTTTTTGTGTCGGTGTAGGCTTTTGTGCTGTGTGATAGAAAGCTGGATGGAAGTTTTTTTTCTTGCACGTTTACCTACTCGTATTATCAATTGGTGGGAGACGTAAAAAAAAAAATTCAGAGTGCGCTTCTTTAACTTATTTGGTTAGTGACTGGTTATGTTAAACAATTATCGATCCGAATGGGGGGATATATCCCCCTGATCAACCCTTATCCACGCCACTGGCTCCACCTAGGAAAATTCTACTATAATGACTCTAAAGGCTTGTCAAACAAATAGACATGAGTAATTTCACTGGCTCCTCCAATTCAATTCGAAAATAGCATATCTTGTAACTTTTTTGAACTAGCTCAATTCTGTATTTTGAGATATATCTACTGTATATAACTCATTCCAAACTATGCCTCACAATACTCCAGTTCTGACCTTAGTAGAGAACTACACATATCAAGATTCAAAAGTATAGGGACCGAAAAATTCTCTATTATTTCTTTGAATGAAACCCAGCAATTGATTAGCTTTATTAATGTATGGTCGCAATGAGGTAAGAACGATAAGTTTGTATTTAAGATTACTTCAAGATCTTTCTTTCCTTCTACTCACTCCAATAGTAATGTTGTTGATACTATATTGATGTATTAATTATTGTATTGCATTTCCTGTAACACGACAAGACTTCACATTTAGAAATTTTAGGCAGAAGCTGAGTTCATTGAGAACAATGATATTTGTCATTGAAAAATAACAAAACTTGTATTGGTCCTAAATATACCGCTAAGGGAATACAAATGTTTGTAAAAAAAAGTCTGGATACCTAGAGAATTTAATTTATGAAGTAAAACATGATGATTTATTCTCTCATATGCTTTTGAAAAATCTGTAAAAATAATATGCGTTTGCCTAATTTTTTATATAGCATAGTATATAGCAATGATAATATCAGCTATACCAAAAATAAAAAAGGGCTTGCTAAAGGTATAAGTTCATAGAGTAGAAACTCACCTTTTAGTTCAAATATATACGAAAGAGCTTATGATTTTATACTCAAAAATTGATGAAATTGACTGTTTATTTTCCATTTATTCATTTAAGACTTTGAATACAATGTGCTCGAAAAGTCATCACTCTATCTCAAAATGCTCATATTTTTATATAAGTGCCAAAAACGCTGCTAAGTGCTTAGATTTTCTTAGACGTTACAAGAATTTTTTTTCCCATTCTGATCTGGCTTTAATCTATAAGGCCTATATTCGGCCAAGGCTCGACTACAATTCCCATATTTGGGCAGTTGCTCCAATAACTCACTTTAGTCTCTTGTAGATCCCTTGAAAGAGCATACAAATGATAGGGGATAAAACTGGAACAGATACTACTCTTGCTTCAGGAATTGTCCATCAGTTTATTGTTGAGCCCAATTTCGGATGTTAAGTTCAGAGATTCTTTTTTAAGCCGAACTAAAGGTATGTGGAATAGTTTGCCCGGGGAAATATTCCCCCTCATTATTATATTCAGACATTCAAGTATCTCTTTTTAAATCCTCTTCAACTTTCCTAAAACGCTTGCACTGTGCTCAAACATTTTAAGGAAATTCAAAATTTAAAAAAAGGTCCTTATTTTATGGTGAATTTGACATTTTGTGATGTAAGCATTTGTGACTCATTTTTTGTGTACTATTGTATCTTTTAGAAGAAAGTGGTTGTACAGTCTCGAATAACCTCCATTCCTAATATACTAAGAGCATTTTCACACTCCTTCTGAAATTCATTGACAAATCAAGGAATTAATTTATTTAATTTATCCAATGCAATTACTTTAATCAATCATTTTCTCGAGGGAAGCTTTCTGTCTAATGAAAATTGTCCACGACATTTTAGCACAACATTACCCAAAGCGAAGACGTTACAGTATCTAGATATTTTTTTTTTTTTGCATTTATCAATTCCCTTTGCTGCAATTAATTAGAATTTACAATAATAGATGTCCCAGCCCCACCTCGATGATACAAAAGAAAAACTGTCTTTCTTATGCTTTGAATACAGCTCCTTCGAAGTGCTTTTATTTTTTGATGAATCCAACCCTCAACATTCTGTCGTAATCCAATATTAAATGCATTTTCGAATGCAATATTTACACAGCTCAAACACGCAAACAGCAAGCGACAGGAACAGGGAGGGGGAGACTTGTTAAAATATTAGATATTGAGATATTTTACACCATACGTATCCCTTATACATATTACATACATGATGTCCTTGAAGCTTATTGTAAAGTGGGTACACTATGTGAGTGCAGTGCTCTGACAAGTTTGTAGCTGCAGATATGTATATTGGTGTGCAATTTTGTGTTTGCCAATTCAAATTGATTTCTCTTGCTTCTCAAGAGGACGAAACCGAAACACCACCATACGTTTCGATATGATTTCTTTGGCATGCAGTTTATATTTTGAATTTTTGTTTTCTTCATTGGTTCGATGAAAAATAGTTGGCGCATCACTGTAACAAGGACACTTCACAATTCACACTCTCACGTTTCCATATGCGCCATCGTTTTCGTTTCACTCTGCGAATGGCATTTATTTATAAAGTAAGCTCCCCAAGTGATATTGAGTGTGGGCGTGCGGCAGGGGGATGTGTAGCATGATGGGTGGTAAGTATTGCACTAGGGAGGTGAGTAAACGGTATGGATTGGAAAGAACCTTGTCGATAGGAACACAACACGGGATACAGCCAACGGTTGGCTGAATATCAAACGATGGCAAGGACAGCGGACGAGGAAGTACAAACTGCGAAGCAAAACAACAATACACAAACAAAGCAACGGGCGACCTCTTGCAGTGGATTTCTATACGCGCAACCATTCAATATGTTTGTGCATTGTCTGGCACTTTGAGGATCTCTAAAAATGTTACCTCATCCTTCCGCTTCTTTCACTTCCCCCCACACCCCCCCTCCACTATCAGCCCATAGTGCATGCCTGGTCCTTGTTTTGCAATCCCATTATAGTGTGTTGTGTGTGTGTGTGTGTGGGAGGTGAAAAGGTTGCAATCCTCCCTGAGGTATACTTTGTCCTTAACAACGGATGTTGACGGGCAGAAATACACAAAACCGCGAAAGGAAACTATACTATAAGGTGAAATGATGTCTTCTGGTGTAGTCAGCCTCTTTCGCCAAATGACGATGGGGAATGCGGAGCTCGCTTTGTATTGTAAGTCAGAGCCTTTTATAATGATATTCGGAGAGACAAATTTCTTAACAAACGACGACACCGCACAAAGGTTGCTATCCTGTTTTTGCTATGCAACAGCACACAGGTGGTGGTAAAGGTTTTTGTACAATAGATCCTAGCAACACAGCGTGGAGACTTTTGTAAAAATTGCATCTCTATGATCCCACAATGTGGCAGTAGATAGTCATGTGAAAATTTAGTAAATAAACCTACGTTTGATGAAGTTGGCAGGTACACACTACAGAGGTGTTGGCTTTCGTACACTCTAAAAACATGTTGGCTATTTTTGATAAATATTTTATCACTGTTAAGGATATTAAGTAATGAAAAAAGGAAGGTGCTAGTGAATCGTTAAAAATATATACTAGCGTTTTTTTATAGTTATTTATTTTAAAAACTTTGAAATATACAACATAGTCAAGATTTGTAGGGTATACAAAATCAACTGTCGTCTTTGGAAAAACTTCACCCTGATTCTATTTCAATAATACGACTCTACACAAAAACATCAAACCGTATTTAGGAAATTTTGAAGTGGAGAGGTAAAGCGGGACTGAGAATCTGAAATTTTAATGCCTTGGTGATCGAAACAGTTCGGTTTTTTTTTGTCCACAATGTTGCAGATTCAGCAAAAGCCTTTAAGCATAACTATATTCGTTTCCCAGTGGTGCTGGTGCAGGCACTAAGGCCACAAAATCATGACTTGTGATAGGACTTAGTGCATTAAGCTTCTGTAGAACAGGACTGTTCCTAAAAGACCAAAACAATTAAGTCAAATGTTGTTTTAAATTGCTCGATGGATTTTTGCTAAGGAAGATTTCAAAATACATATTATGTATAATACCGCGTTTAAGAGGAAGACTCTGAAGAATTATAGGTAAATGCGTATGCCAGTCCGATTACAAGTTATAAATAAAGTGGCTTGGTGCAATGTGTCCAAAATTCAAGACTTATCATTCTATAAATATTTATTTACTTAACTTTATCTTTCCTTTAGCAATTTTTGTCTTTGTTCCTCGTTTGTTGGCTGGTTGATCAGCAGTATAAATGGTGAACAGAAGGAGTCCAAGTTTTGATCCCTGAGGTACTCCAGCGCTGATTCCCTTTTTGGATGATATGTGTTTTGCTACCTGTTTGTTTGGACACTTTTGATTATTCTTATAAAATAATGGGGAAGTACAAGCTCGAAGAGTTTGAATAGTAGTTCTTTTATCCAAATGTTATCGAAAGCTTTTTCGATGTTCAGCAAGCATTAGTCGCTTCCTTTTTGTTTTGTAGATTAATATCACTATGAAGTCTCAGCAGTGCTTGTAGAGTTTTTATTTAGAAAGCCATACTAAAAAAACATTGACTGAAAAAACACTGACAGAAAACATTGGGTTTCTTCAATATTTGGGTTACCTTCAGTGATGATAGGTCGCTCTTTTCCACCTGATATGGTCCCAGATGGTTATTCCTTTGGTGTATGAGTGGACAACGTCTTTCTAGTTTGCGGGTAGACGAAAATTTTTGTCGTTTTCCAGGCTGCAGGGAAAAAGCTGTTGTTCAGACTATTGTTGAAGATTATAGGTAGCAGTATGATAACAAGATTTGGTAAAAAGTTACCAAAGTAAATAATTAGAAATTTTGTCGCTTCTTTCTGATGAGTATTTGAATTTTTCGGTGATGATAATGTCAGCCACTTCTTCAGGAGAAGTGAAAACATTTGTCAGCAGCGGCTGTTCACGGTTTTGGTGGTAGCTGATATCTCTTCAAAGAGTGTTTCTACTTCTTCTATAAAGTCAGAAGGGTGAATAGAGGAGCAACATCCTGATTTGTCGTTCCAACAAGATGGACTGACTGCTTTGTAAACTATATGGACAAAAATTGTATTTAAAAAAAAAATCAGATTTCTGACTTTTCGTATGGGGACATTTTAAAGGCAAAAGAGGTAAAAGTGTACGACCCAAACGCAAAATAGTTGGCCTACTCATCAATTAATGAATTAACATTTTTTATGTGCCTATATTTTCTGGTTCCCAAGCAGTTGTTTTTTAATTTTTTTTGTTCATGTAATAAATTACATTTAATAAGTAAATTAGACCAAACAGAACTAAATTCGAGAAAGCACATATGGCTCCAGTTTGCATTCCCTCAAACAAAGATAGAGCATAATAGTTGGACTACTCTCTCTGGGATGCAAAATAGTTGGCCTATGAAGATTTAAATAGATTTTCAGTTAACCGTTATTAAAAAAATTACATGCACTTGTTTTGTTGTTTATTGATCTCTTGTTTTATGCAAGCCAGCAACAATTTAATGTCAACCATGGTGCGTGGCGTTGCATTATCAAGAGACCTTAGGGAATCCATAAATAAAGCCTTCGAAACGGGATTATCGAGCTATAAAATCGCAAAACAATTCAATTTACCGCGCTCATCAATTCGAAACATTATCTCAAAGTTCAAAAATAGTGGAAATGTGGAGATCGGTAAAAAAACGGGACGCCCACCATTTGCAAAACCTCGAGATTGCCGAGTTTTAAAAAAAAGTAATAAAAGAAAATCGACGTCAAACGGCCGCTGCAATAACTGTTCAATGGAGGGAAAGAATAAAAAAAAGTGTTTAGGTCGACACTTGCAAACGGATTATGAAAAAAATTGGATACAAATTTTATAAGGTTTGTTTTAGATTTATTTAAATTAGAGCAATTTTAATTCGTTAAAAACATAGGCCAAAGAAAAACCACTTTTAACACCTAAACAAAAGAAAAAGCGGCTAGAGTGGGCCAAACAACGTAAAAACTGGACTTTAAGTCAATGGCGGTCCGTTATTTGGAGTGATGAGTCCAGGTTTGAAGTTTGCGTGGGCGACGAACGAAAACGAGTCATTAGAAATTCAAGAGGTTTTTCACAAAGATTGCCTTAAAAAAACCGTCAAGTTTCCAGCATCTCTAATGATATGGGGACGCATGTCGGGGCGGGGTTTGGGCAATTTGCATTTTGTAAATGGAAGTGTCAATGCTGCCAGGTACAGGGATATTCTGGAAAATGAGCTTTTCCCATCAATACCACGACTTCAAGCTAGTGATCGAGACTATATTTTCCAACAGAATGGAGCTTCTTGCCATACAGCAAGGTCTAAAATGGCGTGGCTATCTGCTGAAGCTATTCCTATACTAGAATGGCCTTCCAGCAGCCCTGACCTTTCACCAATCGAAACTGTCTGGCATAAAATGAAACAAAAACCGCGAAAAGAACCATGCCGGACCTCTTCAAGACCTTAAAGCTAAAATCATAAATATTTGGGAATCTTTTGGCACCGAAGAATGTCAAAAATTAGTTGACACAATGCCACGACGCATAGAAGCAGTTATCAAGGCCAAGGCGACGTAACACCATGGTGAAATAAAAATTAATACCCATAGGCCAACTATTTTGCACTTAAAAAAATGTTTAAATCGTTATTTTATTTTGTAAGATTGCTCTATACCGTTATTTAATTGAAGTCATTTTGTTTTTGTTACTTATTCCTATTCAAAATAAATATATCTTAAGAAAAATACCAAAATATTGATTTTATTTCCGATGGAATTTAAGAATCAGAAGATTTTTGTTTTTTATCATAGGTAGTCCAACTATTTTGCGTTTGGGCTCGTATGTAAATAAACCAGAGACTATTAAACAGCTGAAGCACAATATTTTATACAAATACGAAGTTTGCAATCAGAAAAATCACACGCTGCAAATGAAAAAAGAGCTATATGTATTTAACAAAAAAACATAAATGTTAAAAAGGAATCCAAGTTCGCATATAAACAAAAACCTAGTGCGTAACGAGTCAGCAGTGAAAAGAAGTGAGATCTAAAAGTACGCCAAGTTCTAAATTTATCAAGTTTAATTGAATTTCTTAAGTATTTCTAAATTATGAGGGAAAATTCTGTTCTTATTACAACTGACTAAAATTTGGAAGGTCCATTGGTCAGGTTTTCATTCCCTGTTGTGAGTATTAAAAAACAAGTCGCCAAATAAACACCCTGCAAGTTGTAATCAGTAATAATAACAACAAAATTTTCCCTCTAGATTTGGAATTTTAGGAAAGTGGGTTGATGCCACTCCCCTTGAAATGAAAGTCCCAAATTTTTAATTTTTAGTTCTTGGAATTTACTTCAGTCATTACCGCTCTACCAATTTTCATCGTTCTTTAACAATCGGAAAAGCTTCATTTAATTTACAACCAATTCTGATAAAGTGAGAGGATGACACGCCACCTGGAGGGAAAATCTTAAATCTTACTTAAGACGTCAGCTACAGCGATATGAAAAGGGAAAAGTTGAAACAGAATTAAGTTGAATCCTTTTTCCTGATGATCGTTTTTAAGAAATAGGAAAAATTCAGTCAGTTTAAAATCTGTCATATTTTGTTTTCCTGATGGCAGTGGAACAGCAACAAATTAAAAGACACATGTGGAATGAATTGTTCCATTTTATTCGAAATGTCAGTCAGCTGATCAGGAAAAAGAATTCTCATCAGTAAAGTTAATGCATTTCTTAGAAAAAAAATATTTTTTTCCAAAGAAAATTTTATTTCGAGTGATTTCGCAGTAATTCGTGCCGTTTTTATATTTCAAATCGTATGATAACACATTTAATTATCCACAATAAATGTTTTCCTGGTGCGTTTTCCAAATCGATGTAACTATGTAGTTCCTAAACGTAGGGATTTACCGACTCTAATCGTTCGTCAACAATCGGATGTGATCCATTTAATTTATGAGAATTTTTGGAGAAAGTGAGTGATGCCACACCCCCTGAATTCCAATTTCGTATTTTGTATGCACCAAAAGACCCTAATTTTTTTCGAAATTACAAGGTTCTATGATGTCGAGAAGTGCATCATAATTTTGATGATCTTTCAGCGAGTCTGTGGGCCAGTCAGGCAGTCAGTTATAGACTTATCGATTTTTTAAGTCCTAAATCTCAAAAATTACTATTTCTAAGGAGTTGAAATTTGGTGACACACCAGTGTTTAATCAACTCAACAAATTCTGTTTATTGAAGTTTCGGACCTTATTGGTACTTAAGTAAGGGGGGGGCGGGGCGAATATCTGAACTTGATCCTGTAAAAGGGGCTGGCCACTACCTTGTCCTTAGATTAAGTAAATAAGCAAAATTACAAAAATTGTTTATTACAAGAGTTATACGTGTAAAGCACTGGAAGTTCGTATATTTGACAGGTCCTGTTTAAAGTTTTGATAAAGTTTGTAAATTCCAAAAATTTCTCAACGTGTAAGAATGTATCACTTTTCCTTTTGCCTAGTTAGATTGTTGTTTTTTTTTTTTTTTTGAACTCGTCTGATGATACTTAAGGACTTGATAATTTTTATCAACTAAGAATTTCTCAAAAAAAAAAAAATGGAAAATAGTGGATTGCAACATTCCTTCTACGTATTTAACTAAAAGTACCATTAAACTCGTAAGAGAAATTTGAGACTGTACATTTGCACATAGAGCGATAGTTAGCTTATAAAAGCAAATTTGAAATGATTCAGGTTCCTTTCAAATTTTTTGTTTCCAAATTAAGACCTGGAATGCGTGTGAGCTGGGTTTTTCTTAGTTCTGTCTGTTTTTCAGAGATGCCATAAGGACGATTGTGGTATTTTTGTCAAACGAAAATACTTTTAATTGACTCACATTTGTGTAAATGTGTACCTATTAAGATAGTATTTTTTTTCGTGTTTTAATATTCTGTAGTTTTGTCAATTTAATTTCCTTTGAGTACGAAAAGTGCATAAAAATGTCTAAAGAAATAAACTCTATTATAATTCGCTGCTAAATTAATGTAATTTTTTTCTTATAATAATTTTACAAAAGAATTCCTTGATGTGTGACAGCACATCAAATGAATGTGAAATGAAATTTCAAAAAGAGAATTAATTAAACTAAGAACTTGTATTGTGTATAGCTAGGTTAGTGAATTGAAACACATGTTTTAACATTTGCTATTTTTCCCACATTTAGATACATTTTTTGTTGGTTAGTTGACAGTCATAGTTAGATGTACATATACTTGATTTAAAATTGAAACATTGACATTCATACTTATTAAAATATCTCAACACTATTTTGTAGATTGAAAATTTGATTAATAGCAGTGTATTATTAAAAATTACATACTACGAGTATCTAAGCTATAAATTTCACACTAAAAATTTCACATTTCACACAAAAGGAAAATTGTACCACTTATTAAAAGGAAATACGAGTTTCTAAATCTGGAATTTGGAGCTGAATATTGTTTTTAAAAATATTTGTTAATAAAGTAGTTACAATTTTTGAAGGAAAAATATTTTTAAATAAAAGTGCTTTGCCCGAAATCGCCGAACCAAATTGTATAGAAAAGTATTGTGTAGTATAAGGTTGATGTTGAAATAAAATAAACCAAGCTAGCTATGTAGTGATTCTAGAATAGCTACAACACTTATCAAACAGAGATAAACTAGATTCGCTGCAAACACCCATCGAACAGAGCCACGACAATCAAACGCCATTATGCTCAGCCATTTCATTGCCTTTTCCGGTTTTTGCTTTTCTGCCTTATTCTTTGATGGCAAACCAAGAGAACGAACGTCTTAAGGATAAGTTTAGGGATTTAATTTCGTATTAGCACGAGTTTTGGGAAATTAAAAGAATTAAATTAAATAAAGCTTAAATTCAGTAAATTAATATTAAAAATCTCTCTTATTATAAACGTTCTTAACAGACTCATGTATGCTATTTGTATGACATGTGACATTGTGGTTTATTCGCATTGAACAGCAACATCAGGAAACCTCGCAAGAAAATATCAAGCGGGGACCTTGTGGCCAATTCACCTCACCTCTGCGAGAGATAACCCTAACTCTCAAATCGTTCATGCAGAATGTCAATCGTACACGTCACTTTAAGGCACTGAACGCTATCCCCCTAGAATGGAACCGAATGTCATCTAGGTCTATATGGCTCAATTTGGGTCATAAGAAACTGGTTATTATAGTTCTGTAGTGGTCGCGATTGATGGTGACCGCTCCACCAACGTCATGTTCGAAAACGTACGGGCCATAGAACTATATTATCAACGGTCATGAATTTTGACCTCCTGAGACAGTCGGATCTTGTACGGGGTGTCGGCCCAAGTTCTGACGTAAAATTCGTCCAAATAAACTCATCGAAAGCTGAGTTCTTGTGCCCGTCGATTTGACTGCCTCCGGTTCTGCTGTACACTTTCAGAGACCGCTTTTATTTTCGATTGATCTTGCGTTCCTTTGACGAACGAATCTTTGTTGATTTATTATCGAAGAGCTCGTCTAAAATATGGCAACCAAACGTCGGACGTGAATAGCCACCACGTCTATTGCAACGCGCGCAATGTTTGCACTAACGAACTCCAATTTTGGAATAGAGTGTTATCATTTGGACGTTCTGTTCAATCGTGATTCTTGATATGGTGTTTTACAATTAAGTGATAACCAACAGATTTGACAGATGTCAGCAAAACAGCATGGCTGTCACAGGCCTCTAAAATCTGCCCGACTTATTTGATTTAACTTGTAAATGTAAGAAAATGTTACAGGTCTAAATAGATTAAGACCATGGACAGCTGCTACCTTAATGAAATGAAAATATTAATAAATATTGTAAGCCTTTCTTCAAATCAAAAATTTGAGGAAAATTCTAGCAACCCATTTAGGAATATGGTTAAGGTAATTACAAAAATAAATGTATCTATATCCCAACTTTAAAAATTTTGAATAACTTACGAAAAATCATTCAGTTGGTAGTAATTTTATCATCAATTTAAGACTTATGATACTTT
Source organism: Philhelius festivus (assembly GCA_963931855.1). Lineage (NCBI taxonomy): Eukaryota > Metazoa > Arthropoda > Insecta > Diptera > Syrphidae > Philhelius > Philhelius festivus. Next base: position 91,105,041 of record OZ007557.1, on the reverse strand, counting down.
GGTTGCTAATTCTATTGACACAATATTAATAAGTTAGCAAAGTTTACATTTGCCCGAAATACATTGTTTTAAACCATGCTCCTCTAATGGACAATATTTAGTACAAACTTCAATGATCTTGTTTATGCATGTGAGTGTTTTCAGCATGAATGGTGGCGATCTACAGGGTCGAGACAGAAAAAATTAGAAGCACTTTTCATTCTTGGAAGTTTTTTCCACTTTCTCGTGAGAGACAGTAACCCTTTGTATTACCAGCGGCAGCGGCTACACAAACCTCCGGAATGACAGTCCATCCTATTAAACATTATGTCAAAGGTACTACCAAGCCGTCTTCTTAATTTCACCCCATATCTTTCTAGCCTATCGTGAATCTTGTTCAAGCCTAAAATCTAAAAAAGAGGGAGTAAAGCACCAACCTGAAGTGTTACTCGAAGACCGTTTTTTCTTGAGCTTGAATATGATGATGGACATTATCCATTCGTTGATATTGTCCGTAGTCTCTACAGCAAAATCAACTAGTGATTCTAGAATGAATTTGGTTATGACGTCGTTGAAAGCCCATGTCAGATTTTAATAGGTGACAAAATTATGTTCCTTGAAGTTGATCATTTGTACATTCAGGGAGGTTTTCATAGACTTACCCTTTAGATATCTGTCTCAAAAGAAGTGTTCTGCTTAAAATATCCCTTACGGAAATGTCCCTGTTCGGAAATGCTTTTCAGATTCAAGACCTTGCGTACCGACTTTCGGGATAAAACTTAGGTAATCAGGGCGAAACATGGCTGATGTTGAATAACTCCTTAAATATCAATCCTAACCATCTTGAAAGTTTCAGAGCATAATTTGTTAAATGCCATTCAGGTCTTCACACTTATTTATATAAAGAGTGGTTCAATTAAAAATTTCTTTTTAAAAATTCAATAAAATGAAGAAAATTAAATTTTCAAAATGTATTATGGATTTATTAGTAAGAACAAACTATTCCATTAATTATTGAGCACAATGTCGTTCAAGTGGCTGCCTCGTCTGGCTTCGCAGCAGCGCATTCTGTCAATCCAAGTTTGCATGGATTTTTTTGGAGAATTCTCTTCAAGCTCAAGTGTTTGATATCCTTCAGGAGTGTTATATCTCGACACTGTGTTATAGGCAAGCTCACAACGAGGCTTGGGGCTTATTCAAACGATGTTGTTTGGACGAAGAAGACTAAGAATCAACTCATCATTTTCTATGAATATGCCCTGCTCTTTCTGATAGACGTAGACTCCATCTTGAATAGTTCTTCTTCGAGGAACCTAGAAATATAATAAAATAAAAATTTGCACTCTCTTGCTCTTCATAAACTGCTCCAAATGGTTCATAGAATAGGGAGAAAATCTCTTGATAAATAAAGTATCATAATAAACCGACTGTGGTCTTAGTTTTTAACCTGCGACGCTGGCTGCTACTTTAAGGTAACCTAACCTATTTGTGTGATACTACTTCTCAGCAGTTGAAAGTTCATATTCTCAAATCCTGTAAAAATTATATATTCAACGCAATAATTCTCAGGACTCAGTCGAAAAACTGTTCAAGAACTATCCTTAGCATTGCTGAATATTTTTTCCAATCTAGTGGCTTGGTAATACCACATCTTGCTTGTAGACTCTCATACAGTCTTTGCCAGTCAGCAAATATCCTTTTACTATATTTTAAAAAAAATAATCATAAGGGAAAAAAAAGTTTTAATCTTAACCAAAGGTTCCACTTTACCTTTAACATTATAATTAACTTCTCAAAATGTCCCGTTTTTCCTTCAAACGAATCTTAAAACTTTCCAGTTAATTTCACCATAAATCAAACAATCACATCTACTTGAATTTGAATCCTTTTCATAAGTGAAATAAATCAAAGTTCCTTTTTATAGTGAATAAGGAACAAAAAAAAAAAACAACAAAAATAAGAACAAGAAATATTCCTTGAGTCCGATTAATATTATTACAAGTCTATTGGTGCATAGAATTTCTTGAGAGCTACAGCATCAAGCATACTTTATAGCTATTTATTCCAATCTTTTCAACTGAGAATATAATGTTATATAAAAAGCCATTCGACCGTCTTGCAAGGGTAATATGCATCATCGAAGAAAATATTCTTTTGATGTTAACCAAGATCCATTATCCGCACATTTAAATATTCCATTCCAACTTTGTACTTCACGGATGATTACATTCGTAAGATCTCCGATATCAAAGAGGAGAATTAAAATACAAAAAAAAAATTACAAAAAAAAAAAAATCATTTTATTTTGATTTGAAATGGTCGATTGAATTTAGAATTGAAGATGTAAAATGTTATAAATTATATTCTGTTGACAATTGGAAAAACAGCACAGCGAATAGAGAGGGAGAGAATTGAAAGTCTTAAGGTCTTGTCACAGAAGGAAGAATTTTTAAATTTAAATTCGAATCTAAGGAAGTTCTAAGTAAGAACTGGAAAAATTAATGTATTTAAATACCTATTTACATTCTTCGACAAAAAATGTGAAAAAGTATAACAGTTTTTCTTAGCTTGAAGAAAGTAGTTAGATAGAAATATTCCAGATATGATCTCAGTTTCGTTGAATCGAAAACTCTAGTATGTGAAATGGTCTATAAAACTTTAGGAAAATATCATGTAAGACTTACCAGGAATAAGACAAATATTGGAGCTGAGGTTTCTCAGTACAACGAACATAGTTACCCTCCCGAGAAAGCGTTCTACATACCATACCGCAACCAAGTGGTGGAGGAACTGGCCAGAAACTGGTCATCTCTTGATCGGACCCAAGCAAATATCACGGTACTTATGCCAAAATTTGAAACCAAAAGACCAGAATACGTATTAGCTAAAGAGGATTGTCACAATGATGAGGTTGAAGAGGGCTCATCTCATTTCTCTTGTGAATGCCCCAGCCCACCAAGAACCAGAAAAGTAGCTCGGAGAATATTTTTCTACGAATTGAGCGACATTTCTACCCTGCAACTAATGAACATCTTTAGACTAATTTGGAATTCTGGATGGTTAAGGAAAACATCGAGTACCTAAGCTATACCTTCAGTCGACTCCTTTCTCATCCATACACTTCCCGTATCTACTTCTATGGAGGTACAATGGATTCATAGAGATCCGTGTGAGATGGTACGGCTTTGCCGTATCCCAAATTTAGTAAAAATGTTTGGTCATTTGTAATAAATTTACGAAATACTAGTTCGTCTTCGGTTCTAACTCTCGTCTTCAATGACAGGCCTTATGTCAGCTCACAAGAATTACGAATTAGCTTGCGGCACAGTTTGCAGTTAATTTGACGCCATCAGAAAATGTCATGTCTCTTCACTGGATCATCGTCGGCACAGGATTTGTGACAGTGACAATCTTACCCCTGAACTTACTTTGGTACACAACGTTCTCAAATCAAAAGGCTATTTCATAAAACAAAGATCATGGAAGCCAAGTTAGTCGCAAATAATGGAATAAGGTAAAATATTTCTGCCGTATGTAAGAGGTGTAATAGACAGGGTAGGGAAAGTCTCAAAGTGACATGGTTCATGTTTTTACCCACAAAAAGGTGATTAATTATGTTCCTTTAATCTCCAAAACACCAATCACCTTTTTTTTTTTTTATAATCTACCCGCGCTCACGGGATTAGATTACCCTTTAAATATTTCAACACAGCGCGGGCGTGAAGTTAAGAAGAGAAAGAAGGATAGGAAAGATGTGTGGCACGATGTTCTGAGACTGAAGGTTGTTGTCTCAGATATTTTATCTCCAGGGATGGCGGCTGAACTAAAGCGGAGAATGCCGTGTCTTATTTCTATGTGTCGCTTATAATTCACATTATTTTATTCGTGTTCATCCTTGTTGGGCATACTAGTTTAACTCAATTCCATGTTATTAGTGTTATGCCTGAACAACATGCAATGAGTAAACCAGCAACCCGTTGATGACAATTTTTAGAAGGTTTTAATGGAATTAAAACGACATAGACGACGGCAGGGATCGAACCTGTGATCATGAGGTTGAGTTCACAACCATCGTGCCACGGCCACCCCCATTGGAATGTTTTATTTCTTGTCGCGTCATTCGGTTTTCAATTATCACCATGGAAATGAATATTGACCCAGGAAAATTGTGTTGTCACGACGAATGTTTCGCGCCAATTAATGTCTCCCAAACCAGTGTCAAACTAAGTGCATGATTGCGGCTTAAGCTATGTAAGTAAATTTTTACAAAAAAAAAGAGTGAGTGCTGGCACTCACGGTTAAGATGTGTAAGCATCAACGTTTGTCTGAGTGTCAAATTTGTATTATCGAACGTACCCAATATATGTATGTATACAAATATAATAATGCAATCGTACTATCAGCTTCGTTTTATAAATAAAGCATTATCTGGGCATTTAAGTAGAATTTTATGTTTTTTTTTTGTATGAATCTAGACACAACTTTGGACTCAAATTCACAGAAATGCACAGGAAATCACAGATTTTCAAGTAAAGAAACGAACCTATTTATTTTAAAAGTTAAATAATTTTTGAAAAAGAACTCACCACCGGTAATGATACCTAAAGTTTGTCAAACTTCTGTCTAAACAGGGATGTTATTTGATACAACATCAAATTTGTTTACACTTAATCAAACAGAGATGTGATCTGATACGCAATACTACAACTTTTTGCTCAATTTCGTTTGTCAAGCACGGCATGATGAATATTTGATGGATGGAAAACATTAGCGTTCACATTCGTCAAACATCACCATTAGAATTTTGACCTGAGCATAGATGAAATTATAGATATGGAGATTTACTTGAATTTTATATTCAAAGTCTGCAAAGTCTACCGCTATTGATTATAAAAAATCTCATTTTGATATATTTTCTTACGATTTGTACAGCCCGAGAAGTTCATGCACATTCCCAAATAAGCTTGTCAGGCAGCCAAAATATCATAACTTTATGAAATCCATCAAGCATGCTTGAAAAACCGCTGGATGTAGCGTTCGCAAATAATGCCGTCCTTGTGAAACATATTTGAGAATGTGAACGCTCCTAAAGGTGAATGAAAATATTATACAAGTTCAGTTTGACTCTTGTAGCCTGATTACACGATCCTTTTTACTGACTTGTGATACATGGAGGGCTCACATCTGTACCGAACCAAGTCATTTTAAGGAAATCCAAAACTAACGCCAGGATTTCCGCAAAATTGACCTCTATTTAGAGCTGTAAGGAACTACATAGTTCATTCAGAGCTACATAGTTCTATTTGGAGCTGTAATGAACTATACATAGTTCATTACAGCTCTAAATAAAGGTCAATTTTGCGGAAATTTTGGCTTTGGTTTTGGATTTTTTTAAAATGACTTGGTTCAGTACAGCTGTGATCCATCCATATGTAGGTACTATAGGGCAAGTTCTGCATTTAGAAAAAAAATCGAACTCAAGATTTTGATCAAAGTTGACATTACGATGATAGCGAAGACGAATAAAGTTGGTCCGATAAATCCGTCTGTCTCTCTGTATGTCTGTATGTGTGTACCTCGATCTACAGCCTAAGCCACCGGACCTATTTTCTTTAAACTCGGTACTTAAGGGTCTTCGGTGATTCCCTAGAGTGGAAATTGAAATTTTTGTTTTGGCTCTAAGACCAACGGTACCCCCCATACACCCGTAATGCATAATCTTATTTATCTCGAAAACGGCTCTAATGATTTTGATAAGAAAAATTATGTGTGATATTATGGATATGGACTACAATTTTGGTAAAAAAAAATTGGGGCAAAATGTTACCAATGGCACCTGTCATAGAACCGATTTTTCGATTTTCGAATTCCTCATTAACGGCTCTAACGATTTTAACCAAAAATTTTCACCTGGAGCTCTAGAAAAATTTTAAAGAAATTTGTTATATAAAAAAATACTTTAATAAAACGATTTTTAAACTTTCTTTGTGTAAATTCATACTTTTCCGGAAATCAGACGGCAATTCTATGCATTTGAAATTCGAAATTTTGGCATTATGTGGACAAATTAATTCATTGTAAATGTCAACCGATTGCTCAGTAAATGCATTTTTTTGATTTTTTTGTATGTTAATTTTGAAAATGCGAATATCCGGAGCATAAAATAAAATGCAATCATCCATCACTGCTTCAAGGGGATTTGTTTAAAACATTGAATGAAACTGCAATAAAATTTGACAGCAGTTGTGGCATCTTTCGTCTTTTTGATATATCAGGTGAGATCTGAAGAAATGTTGGGGGAATGAATATATTTTGTTCTAACTATCAAATGGGAAATACTAGAATCAAGATTTCGATCCATTCACAACTGACACTTTGACACTTTTTTTTTGATGTACCGTACTGCACGGAACGAGTTTCCGTAACGGGTAACACAGAAACTATAAAAACCACCTAAGAATATCAAATTTTTCTTTCAACTCTTTTACTTCAAATACCGACTTAATTCAATTGTTACTTATATTTTGGGAGAAAACCGCATGGTTCAAAGTCGGTCACATTTCAGCCACATCACACATTTTGAGCATTTCAGAACTTTGCTGCCGAGAGAATTCTTATCGTGTGATTACTTTTCCACCAGCGTTCTTCTAAATGTACTCCTCCTAAGATTTATTTTCCATGGACACAATTTTAAATAGAAAGAATATGGCTTTGATGTTTAATTTTTAGAAATACTTTTTCCAACTCAACTCTTCCTTAGACCAAAAGTTAATTCAATTTGGAAAATGTTTTCCAAAAAGACATTTCGTTTATTATTGACATTTAATTAGAGAATAATTACTTCCCAAGGCAAATAAACCATGTTTTAGGGCAAGCAAGTCTTTCATATATAAACCCATAATAACAGATGAGTTCTTCTTCTGATACAGAAGACATTATTTGGCTTGGTGTTTGCACGTGTTTATTATTTTAACACACACATTTCGGCCAAAAATCATAAAAATAAACATTTTTGGATTTTATTTGCAAAGACCAACTCATACGAAGATAAAATAAAATACCATCATGAAGCAGACCATGAAGCCCATTTATACGTTATGTAGATATTAATATAAAAACATATAAAAAATAAAGGACTTCTTTGGGGAATTATCGGAATTCCATCATCTCATAACCATGTGGGCTTCTCTTTTTCAAGCAAACCAAAAAATTCTTAAATGATCTTTTATAAAAAAAATTATGAACACACACACATAAAACAAAGATAAGTACAGAAATTTAACAAAGCACACATAAAGACAGCAACGGCAACGTACGCTCAGGGAATCAATAATCCTCTTTTCCTAATTACTCTGTTCTTGTGTAAATAAGTCTATTGACATTGAATAAATACAGGGTGGTTGAAAATACACCTACTCCTCCCTTTTGCTAGATAAATATCTGTGCAGAGACATAGCTTAAGGGTCTCCTCTGGCAAGCAACACGGTTCCTTTTTGAACATATATCCGCTTAAGGATAATATCACAGAGCAAAAAGAAAAAAAAACAGAGAAACGAGAAATCGGGACCACTGTACGTACAGTGAACCGAAAAATAAAGTTAAAATATTTTAAACAAGAAGAAACGGAAAACGGATGGAAGAGGACTTTATTATTTTATATGGGGAGTATATTTAGAGCTGGTGCCAGTATCATCTTTTCAGAGAGTATAGAGTCCATATGACACACATGTTATTACAAAAACTAGCCCCAGGCCAGAATAATATCCGAAACTTTCTTCTTAAAATGAAGGATCCTAGTGAGGAGTGGGATGAGAGGGAGTAGGAGGAAAGACACTGTGCATAATCGACTCTATATACGCTGCCGGAGACAGAGAAGATGATGATTATACACGTACATTACATTAAATAGTCGTTTATCCGAAAAGGAGATCGATCCTGGTGCTTGTAGTTTGCAGTTAGAAGAACTAAGTAGACCGAAGGATAAGGAATGAGTTTTTTAGTGCAACCACACTCTGCCACCAATAGCACCTCCACCTCCACCTCAAACGCTGTCGTTTGCCACTGAACAAGACCAGGAGAGTGAAGGAATGTTCAAGAAATCTCTCCTTACCTACCAAAGATACTTTTCCTCCAATTTACAGGGTGTTTTTCAACAAGTAAGTTGGAATTGAAACCAATGTACTTTGAAAAGAAAATTAATATTATATTTATCAACTTACTTCACAAATACTTTTATACTCGTATATAAAAAATATATAATAAAATTCAGAGAACCAGGGCCTAGTAACTTTTTTATATATAATTTCCAAGCACAAGAGATTAGGACTACGATGCACATTGGAGAAAAGTATTTCACATTCTAGTAGTGCGGCTAAAGAAAGAACCTCAATATTTGACAGTGCGTCTGAAGCTAGGCTGAAGGGTATGCTGATGACCATTTCCTGCTAGACAAGTATTACGTCGAAATTGTTTCTTCCACAGTTGAATATTGTTGAAAGAAAAAGAAGAAGAAGGCCTATTTTTTTTTTAACTTCGGAGATATCATTTTTAATTTTTTCACTCCATACGTTTTTTTCATTTTTTTTAGACCAAAAATAACGGTACCCACCATACGAATTTTTTTCGAAATTTAATATATATTTTTTTTCTCAAAAACTGTTCGACAGATTTAAAAAATAAAAAATACAAAAAAAATTTATTTTGTTAAAGCTACGAGTAGGTAATGGTTGAAAAAGTTTTTCCGAAAAATGGTTCTTTGAGGGTACCCCCGAAAGAACCTTTTTTTTTGCTTGCGATTTTGTCAAAAACGGTACAACCGATTTTGATCATTTTTTTTGCTAAAGCTCCCCAAAAACTTGAATAGAATTGTGTATTCAAATTTTCAAAAAATTTAGTTTGGATTTAAGAATAAAAATCCGAATTTTTTTTTCAGAACTCAATATTTCGAAAACCCCATTCTAGATTTTTTTTTAAACTTGACAAGACTCTACAAGATGTGAGAAAAAAAAATATTTTACATATAAATTAAGGTACCCACCATACAAATGTTAAAAAATGGTTTTCAAAAATCGTATTTTTCTCGAAAACAGTGCCTACAATTTTAATAAAATTCTTTTCTTTCAATTAATTTTTACGATCTTTATTTTAATAAAAAAACTTGAAATTAAGATATTACAGTTTGTACCTACCATAGAACCTCTTTTTCAAATTTTGAATTACTCATTATCGATATAATGGATTTTAATCAAAGTTTTTTATAGAGATGCTTCTTAAAAGTTTAAAAAGTTTAAAAGTTTAAAGTTTCAAAACATAAGAAAAAGCATTTAATGAACTTTAAAAAAAAAAAATAATTTTTTTTCGGAAAATTCGATATTTCAAAAACGGCTCAATATTTTTTCTTACTTAATTTTTATTCGAACCATAATAAAAAATAAAAGGTTGGCGTACCAAATTTTTTTCTTAAAAATCTTTTAAAAATTTTGTGTATAAAAGCTTATTTTTTTAAGAAACCACTACAAAGACTTATAATCTTTGTTCTTGCATAAATTCATATTTACATAGCATTCTGTTTTTGTCTCTTACTAATTAAAAAAATTTAAAAAATTAGTTTAATCCTTATGAACAGTTTTCTCTAACATTCGTTTTTAAAATTCTTAGTCTATTTATTACATAGGAGAAAGTTTGTGTAACCCAGTCATGCATTTTATTTTCATTACTTTCGCAGCTGACATCTCTGCTTTTCTGATTAAGTAGCAAATACTCATAAATAGCACTTCTACTACAACGGAACGTTATGTCATCATTAATAATATTATTTTAACCTAAAAGTCATCACAAGACGATCGCCAGCAAATTTTGAATTTTTGAATTCATGTTAACAAAAATTCCAATTTACATTCATCTGCCTTTCAGTTCACATTCAGCTTTGACGCAAATATAGCATAATAGGACCTGTTTTGGCAGACGAAAACCACCAATCATTCAGCAATGATTCTGTTTCGGTCAATAATGTATCAGAGTGTTTTAAGCTGTTGTTAGCCACCAGTGGAGATTGCCCCGTAAGGTTTTATACCTGCTGATTTACCAGAGCGTTCAACCTGCCAATTTTGCAATACCACCATGCTCGAAGTATCTGCTGATGTACCAGAGCATTTAGACTGTAGTTCTGAAGTTCCGTAGAGAGCGTAGTACCTGTCCTACGTTGCCAAAATTATCAGAAGCCAGTTTCCCCAATACCAGAACATAAGGAATGAATTCCAGTTAAGTAAGCCATCAAACTAAAATCCCGAAGCGCAGTTCATCAGAAACCAGATTCCGAGACTGAAACACGAAGTACCAGAATACCTCTAAGCTGAAACCTCGCTTACCAGAAAAGATCCATAATTGAAATATCTTAATTAAAGAGAATATTATTTGGTATATAAAAGTATTGGTTTGGTTTCTAATAAAATTTTGTTAAAAGTTTTTGAAAGACCTTCTATATGAAGCTTGTGTTTCTGTAGAAAAGCCCTGGCAAGACCGGCGAGCAAAACATCGGCTGGAAACTAGCATCATAATGTTAAATTAACTAATGAGGGAACCAGCCTAGATTGAGAGTTGTACTGAAGTTCAAGATGGATGTATGCCTTAAATATCGTAACTAGATCAGATGGGGAATAAAATTTCTGGCATATTTTGAATAAACCTAAGCATTTCTAGGCGTGTTTTTGGCTATGTCCAAAATTTGATCATTTTATAAAAGATGGTCGTTAACACATATTCCGAATATGCAAAAGTTTTTCCGTTTTTTTTTTTACGCAATTGCCATTCATGGAAAATAGGAGTGGTGGTATATTTTGCTTGGCCGACAGAAGACAGCTTTATGTTTTCGAAGAATTAAATTCCAAATGATTTTTAGTACCCCATTGTATAATCCTGTCAAGATCGGAATCTAATGACCTTAGGATACGCAGCTATTTCAGTAGCCAAAAAACAGGGTTGTGATTCTGAATTTGATTAGAAGTTTCAGACCAAAAATTATTCAGGAAGATAATGAATAGTGTCGGATATAAAACAGAACCTTGGGGCACACCAGCATATATTCTAAGAATATCAACTTGCTAATCGGTCTCAAAGGTTATATCTAATCTAACGCAGAAGAAACTTTTACCAACCTATTGCATGTATTTTCGATAAAAGAAAATTGTATCAAACTCTATCAAATACTTTAGAAATATCAAGTGCAATTCCCTTTGTTTTTGAAAAACGATTTAAGCATTGCCATTTCTGTGAGATACGAGTATGCCATCAGATCACCAGTAGACCGATTGCTAGCAAAGTCGTATTGGCGGTCATTTAAGAACTTTTTTTCTTCGAGATATTTCTTAAGCTGATAGCTGACCAGTGTTTCCATGACCTTAGAAAGAAGAGACGTTAGTGCAATTGGTCGGTAATTGGAGGGGTATGAGGATTCGCCTTTTGTTGGACATCAGCTGACATCTACTTAAAAAGATATCCAAAAAGTATGGCAGATGGAAAGGCTAACGCAATGATTTTTCCAGCGTTAAGGAACACCTCTTCATAAATAAAGAGGATATACAATCTGTACCAGCGCATTTATGTATTTGAAGATCTTCGAGAACTCTTGTAACTTTACGAGTGCGAGGGAAGATGTGTTCTATGGAACCGTTTATGCATTAAAATACAGCAGAAGACATAACACTGTGTGCCAAAGTCGAATAAGAAGCAAGCTGCGTTGCAAGCAAATTTGATTTTGCTTGCGAACTGACAAAAGTAGTGTTTTTGTTAATAAGTGGTAGTTGGAATCGATGGGTTAGAAGAGTTTTTAAGATTTTAAACAAAAGATCAAAAGTTTTTGCTACTATTTGGTCATATAAAATTTCTTTTTCTTCTAATATAATTATTTTAGGTAGGTATTCCTTGTGACAACTGACAAATCTCAACAATTTCTGTACAGTTTTCTGTCGCCTAAACGGCTAAGATGAGAAACATTTTTCATGTCAAGAAATACTCTTGGAGAATTTGCGTCTTTCTGGGAAGTTGTAGTACCCCTGGTTAGGTTAGGTTAAAGTGGCTGTCATTTAAAGTATCTGACACGCTTAGACCAGTAGAGGTCAATTGCGATACCACGATCTAATAGGGAACAAAAAGTATAAGTGTTGATGAGATCACTTGGTTCATTATATAGAAATAGTGTCCTAGATGAAGTTTGCGTCTGTAAGAGAGAGCAGGGCATGTACAAAGAAGATGTGGGATTGTTTCCTCTACTGAGCGACAACAAAGAATTTGACCGTTTCGAATCTAGTTTGGACTAGATTCGTTTAGTCGCCAAACAAGTGGTAGTATTAAGCCATCTTGTATATGATTGTTCTAGAGCAATTTGTTTCAGCATAAGCTTACTAGTAGCTTTAGGCATACCTATATTTACCCTATCGGGCAATATAGGCATTTCTGTTCTAATTCTGGCAAGTTCATCGGCTTTACAATTTCTCAGAATATCTCTGTGTCCCGGCACCAAGAATAGGTGAATATTAAACTTTTTAGCCATCTCCATCAGAGACGATCGACAATCATGGACTGTAATGGAGTTTAAAGAGACTGATCCGAGGGATTTTAAAGCAGCCTGACTATCTGAGAAGATGCGGATATCCGAACTAGATATCACTTTTTCCTTAAGCCAAGACAATACTTCCTTTATCGTCAGAATTTCCGCTTGGAATACGCCACAATAGTTTGGTAGTCGGAAGGAGAGACTAAGGTTTAGTCTATCTGAGTACACTCCACCACTTATTCCGTTGTCGGATCTCGATCCATCAGTATAAAAATGTACTGATTCATTTTCCATCAAAGCCCCTTTTTCCCAAGCTGACCTTGAGGGAATGTTGACTTCAAAGTTTTTATCGAGAACCAGCAGGGGAGTGATGTAGTTGAAGTGACTTGAGAATGTTCCGAATAAGCTCAGAATGATATTGTGGTCAATAGAGTTATCGGTCCATTGAGAAATGGCTATGAGGCGTACGGCTGTGCTCGCGGCCATTTGTTTGTTGTAAATATCGACGGGTGTGGGGTTGAGGAGTATGTCTAATGCAGAGGAAGGTGTCTAGCGGAGGGCTCCACTGATGCTTATACACGCTGAACGCTGCACTTTGCTTAGTCGTACGTGATTTGTCACTTTATCTAAGGCCGTCTACAATACAGTCACCCCATAAGTGAGTATCGGTCTAATGACCGCAGTATATAGCCAGTGAGGGATTTGTGGAGACAAGCCCCATTTTTCCCCACGGCTTACTTCCAAGAAAAGAGAGCTACTGTGGCTTTTTTAATCTTTCCTGTATGTGGTTTCCTAATATACATACATACATAAGTCCCGAAATAAAAAATTCGAGACTTATGTCGCCGGGACTTATGTCTTAAGAAAAAAAAGGAATAGTTTTTAAAAATCCATTGTTTTATGCGAAGTTTTCGGCATAAATCAAAAACGCTTATTTATACAAACTAATTAAGGAATCACATGTACGTAAAACCAATTCTTCAACAAAATTTTTAAAAAATGAAATCATTGTATGGCAGCCACAGGTTCAAGATGAGCTCAGACCAAGATTCGAAACCATAATTTAGAAAATTGGATAAAAATGCTATGTGCCTATGTGCCAAGTTTGAAGAAAATCGGCTCAGCCGTCTACGGTGTAGCTTGATGTATATGGGACATACGAAATGATGGTTAAAGCTAAGAGAGTCTAGTAGCAGCTAAGTAACAGAAAAATAGGTAATTTTTGGTTGAATAAATTTGGTGGTTCAATATCTCGTAGAGAACCAGGATTCTGTTACCTTACTTACTCTTAACCATTAATGGGTCTACGTTACCTGGAATTGAGGGTATCTAGAACTTCTTCTTTGTACTGGAAAAATGATGAGCAGCACTTTTAATGAAAAGAGATAGCCTTAGAGAATTAGTAGAACCCCCCCCCCCCTTTTTTTTTGGAAATGTTTTACTTATATCCTGTTAAGGTGACCAAACTTATAGAAGAAAGTCCATCTATATATAAAGCATCTCTTCATAGACATGTCTTATGCGTGTTTGTGACTTATTTTATTAAGATATGTTTTTTTTACACTATCAGAATTGGTCGAAGAAAGCTTATAGCAAGCTCCGTCTTTCGACCAATGGTTTGCCAACACAGAGAACTGTGTTATACCACCGGCTCATCATTTAGTGCAGTGTTAGTTGTTAGTAGGCAAACTCTATTACAATTAACACTGACACAAATAATATTACGTAAGAACAAAACAATAACATAACAGGAAACAAAGAACATTTAGGAGCGTGGACCACTGGTTTTGAGAAGGTTTTTTAATTTACATTTATTTATATTAAAATCAAAAATATTTGAATTCCAATTTACAAGTCTACCCATACGTGTCAAGGGCTCATGAATGCCATAGTTGGTCCTGTGTGTTGGGACCTTAACCATATCGAGGCCTCGAAGATTATAACCTCCTCCCCGATAATTAAAATAAACCGAACATAAAAGATCTGGTGCATCTGTGACGCCTGTTATTAATTGGTGGAAAAATACCAAATCATTGTTTGTTCTTCATTCATTCATTCTTCATTGTGGAAGCTTCAAAATAGGATTCGTCATCAGAGGGAACCCATTCGATATGGGGAAGATTAAAGTCCCCTAATAAAAGAATTTTACTGTCAAGGCTAGCTAAACTGAAAATAAAATCGAGTGCTAAAGAAAGTTCAGTGTATACGGAAGCAGGACTTTTAGGTGGAATGTAAACATTTAAAACAAATAAGACTAAAGATTCCTTAGTTATTTTGACGCATAACAGATCAATTGTCAGATTGAATGGGAAGACTATTTGTGTTGAGCAGAAAATACTTCTAACAGCAATAAGTACTCCCCCGCCAACTGAATTTGTAACGTCAACGTGACGGTCCTTTCGGAAAACTAAGAACTCATTATCAAAAAGTTCCGTGTCTAATATTGTTGCGTTAAGCCAAGTTTCTGTAAGGGCAAAAAGATCGTATGGCAAAACTAGGGAATTTTTGAAAGTCTTAGAAGTTTTACTTCGGAGACCTCTCACATTCTGGTAGTAGATGCAGAACCTGGGCAGTTTTTTGAATTTATACTAGGAGACGAATTAAAATTTGATTTCCTTCTCAAGGGCGCTGTAAATTCTTTTACCAATGTGTTAGGAGGCCAAGAAGTATTACATATGGGTTCGAAGAGAGAATTGGGAGCTATTATTTTGAAGGATGCTACGAAGCTGTTTGGTTTGCTTATTTTGGAGCATTTGACGCATGATGAATTGACAATAGCCTTAGTAGCAATCAAATGATCCACAACATCTTCAGGCATCGTTTCGGGTTGGAGACGAGATATAAATATGGCCCTGGGCTTCGGAACTGAAATTAAAGTTTTTGGACCAGTAACGACGGATTCCTGTGTTGGAGTCAAGTCAAGATTTTCGGTTACAGGTTGAGGTGGAATGGGTTCAGTGGGTTCAGAGGAGGTTTCGGTAACATTAGTAATTGGTTCATTAATATGGAGTGATTCGATAGCCGGGTCGGATAGAGTTATTGAATTTTCAACGACTTCACTACCAATAAGGGACGTTTTTTTAGGTGCCGGACCTACGTTGGCTGACATGGTGGTCATGTCCCTTCTTCTCTTTTTGCTTTTCCTAGAAGTAGAAGGATATTTTTGATATTTTATTTGAATGCATTAGTTTTTATTTCATTTAAGATATTGTCTCTAAAACATACGAGTAGTATAGAGTAAGGTCAACAAATCTCAAAACAATAATTTTGTGTAGCACCCTGTAATTTAATAATAAAAGCATAAAATTATCATCCTGCATTCGGCTGTTAGAGGAGCATTTAAAATATAAAACAAACACAAAATAAATGACCAGCTCACTATGGCGTATACGTACCCTATCTGAGAAGAAAATGATTTCCTTGAGGCAGTTTTTCTTCTTCCCTCGGATTTCCGATGTTATTAAAACAAACCCTCAAATAAATATTGTAAAAGTTTATTTTATTAGTAATGCGCACTCCTTATAAATTAATGTCGGCCAATGCAAGAGACCAACATGACAGAAAGATGAAATTATGCTGGAGCCGGTGTCGGTGGTGGAGAGATATGATGGCAAAGCAATGATGAATGATATGAAAGGCTATAGCATGCAGTCTCAAACTTGGTCTTATGCCTGACTTATTCTGTTAGATTATTTTATTTTGTTTTGTGTGAGTGGGCGTGTGTAAGATAATACTTTTAAAAGCTTTACTAGATTGCTGTATCATCATCACTCATCAGAGCCGGATCACTTTCCGGAAGTAAATTGCCTTACGGATGTTTAAAATAATAAATATGAAGCAAATAAGGATATATGTAGGAGGAGAAATTTTAAAATGAAGATGAACAAGTTGAAAAAAAAAAAAGAAATTCTTAGGAAAGCAGAAGGACGTTGTTTATTTCTGAAAATAAATATTGATCTTAGATTTTTCTTAGAACTTTGAGCTGAATATTAAAATTTGTCTTTTTAATTAGAATTTTGACTGTACATCATGCTTACCAAAGGGTTTAAAATATCACTCACCTGAAAAAAAAAGAGAAACAGAATTAGTCTTTTTATTTATTTTAACTACAGAGAATTATGTCAAAGTTGCTTAAAATATTAAACAATCTTATTTTACAAGTCGTATATAGCTAGACAGTAATAAGATGTTTATTTATAAATAATTTTGATGCACTATAAATAAGTATAAAATTTGATTCATACGTATGTAGGTACATTGAAATAAATTAAATATACATTTTTAGTTAACCACTCTTTTAATTTTCAACGTTGATTATTAAAGACGATTTAGACAACGAATTAGGTAACGTTTAAAGTTTCGTTCTTGTAATGTCCTAAGCATGCACAACTACTTCAACACTGGTCTACCAAGTGCACAACTTTTGTTTTAAATAATATAAGGGCCATTAAACTCCCTTGCGAACATTAGTATTTAATCCAAGATGGGATTATTGTAAAAATTTTTGGAATAAATGAAAGTTAACGTTGAAAAATTCAATATCCTGCATTTAGGAGTGTTAAGTTGTATTTTATTTTCAAAATATCTTTTGCATACGTTATAATATCGTTTTGTAGAAACAGATACCCATTGGCTGTTTGTATTATTGAAGAATAGTATAAAATGAATAAGCCAAACATGACTGCCTAGGGGACGCCAGATATTCTTAGATTGCATCTGCGAGATTTCTTCTACAAGGATCTTAGCTCCAATAAGTTCAATAATTAGAAGGAAAGTGTCCAAGATTCAATGCGTTATCACAATAGACCAACTCATGGTCTAAGTGTTTCGGCTCTCCCGCTAACAACCACGTGAACCTTTGCTAACCTAACGGAGGATGAAGGTCCTGCACGGATAAAAAGGACAACAAATATATTATTTATTTTATTTTAAAGAGTTCAATTAATAATTAAGTTCTCTATGCTGGAGTTCAAAAAACATAAATTAAATTGTAGGTTTTCTTTATACCTAGATTAGTAGGAGGTCTAAGAAATGCTCTAGAAATACATGCTCATTTAGTTTTTCCGGGTTGGGGACGATTAACCGATTTTTAAAATGTCGATTTAAAAAAATCGATCTTCAAAATGTCGATTTTCAAAATGTCGATTGATAAAAATGTCGACTTATCAAAATGTCGACTATCAAAAATTCGATTTTAAAAATGTCGACTCAAAAAATGTCGACGCGTAAACAGAGAGCTATGCAACCCCCCTGCTTGGGAACACTATAGGATTCGGGGTGGGTGCGAGGTTGGGTGTATGCAAAGTTTATATAATTGAATTAATAATAAAATTTAGTTAACATATTAAAAGAGAGCATTCTTGTTTTATTTAACTCAATTTTGGATAAAAGTCGACATTTTCACCGACAAGTTTTCAGTCGACATTTTAATAGTCGAGATTTTAAACTGTCGATCTGAACTGTTTTTTTTTTGTCGATCAAACTTCAGTCGACATTTTAACAGTCGATGAAATTTATATTTGTCCAGTCGACATTTTTTTTGTCAACATTTCGTACCCTTCCCAGTTTTTCCAATACAAATTTTTTTGAAAACTGGTGCAAAAAATGTGTTATTTTATTAGTCTGTGAGCTTCGTTGACATATGGGGTCTTGTGAATAAAAAAAAAGTTAAAGCTTTTTTTGGAGGAAGCTAAAGCCAACTAGTCATAGCTTTTACTAGCAGCTTAAGCTAGACAGTACTAGCTTAAGCTTTGTTTTATGTGAATAAAAAAATGATAACGCTAAATAGCTTATGCTGGAAAAATCTAGCTCAAGCTTCGTAATTTAAGGTGTTCGTTTTTTTATTCACATGTTTCGGCTAGTTTGCTTTAGCTAAAACTGGTACATGTATGACCGAAAGGAAGGTTTTTTTTGCCTCAATTTGTTATCTGTTCTACAGGGCAACTATTGGTTTCGGCTAAAAAATGTTTTTAACATTTCCTATGTCAGTTTCTGGGTCTATACGTTCATAGTCCTATTTTTTGAGATATTCCCTTATGTTTAATTAACAACTCGCACAAGTTAATACTGAAAATAAGAACTAGTCAAAGCTTTCTAGACAGGTCGAAAAAATCTTGAAATTTTTGTAGCTTTAACTATAATATTCTAGTTTAAGCTATTTTTATTCACACAAATTGAAGCTTAAGCTAGGAAAACAAGCTAAAACTAAATGAATTTAGCTTTGGCTATTTTAAAATAGCTATTACTAGAAAACATCTTTAACTAGCTAGCTTAAGCTTATTTTTATTCACTAAAAATCAAGCTTTTACTTAAAAATCCAAGTTTCAGCTTTAGCTTTTTTTTTATTCACAAGGCCCATGGTATAGAAACAGGGTTGCAAAAGCTTACGTCACTTTTTAGCTTAAGCTTGGCTTTAATTCACAAGCTAGTGGGTGACTTATTAATTAGGAAAACTTTAATTCAGCAGCTAGTTACTGACTTATGAATTAAAAAAAAATTAGTTCATAAGTCAGTTGGTGACTTGTGAATTAACAAAAAAATTTAATGATAAGCTTCTTAGTGACTTATGAATTAAAAAAAAAAATTAATTCAGAACCTACCAAGTGACTTATAATTGAAAAAAATTAAAGTCATGAGCAAGTAAGTGACTAAAGAATTAAAAAAAATTAACTCATAAGCTACAGGATAAATTCTGATTAAAAAATTATTAATTGGAAAATTAATAAGCTAGCATGATAATTTTATGACACACAAAACTTAAAATTTACTTTCGTTAGTAATTAAATAATTATGTAGTCAAAACAAGCTTAAATATTTTCAATTTACCAACTAGCGTATGAATTAATTTTTTTTTAAATCATAAGTCACTAACTAACTTATGAATAAGATCAATCATCTACAGACTTATGACTTATGGTTTTTTTAATTCAAAAATTCGCAACCCTGTATAGAGAATTGAATATTAAAAGAGAATGTCTTGACCATATTTAATATAATGGATTAAATATACAATTTTGAAGACAGTGAGTTCTATACCATGTGTACTGATATCGCTATATTGGTACTCAAAAAGAAGGAACCGTTTCCTTAAATATATTCAGAATTATTGCAGAAAAGGCATGTTAACTGATTCTTGAATAAGAAAAATATTGGAAATAAGTGGATGTCTATTTTCGCTCTTTTAGTGGAACGGGGACAGTTTTCAAAATAAGACTTTAAATGAAATATAAATTATTAAAACATATGCATAAAGCATTGCTAAGAACATTGTGCTTTATGTTTTTTCAAAATCTAAAAGTGTGTTCTTCTTCCTTATTTTTAATATTTTTCTTGAAGTTAGTTAGATAAATAGCTAGTTACTTCAAAGCAAATAGGTATTCTTTAACTCAATTTTTTGTTAATATAGGGAAGAAACATTTCATATTATTATAATTTTTTTTAAACGTTGAGTACGAGTAATAAGGTACTGATTGAGTATTTATTGTTCAAATATTGTGTTCAATTTTAATTCGAATTCTTAAAACCAAATTCTCTTATGTTTATCATACCTACTATTAGCAACAAATATTCAGGAGCACAAAATTAGTTTTTAAACCGTAAAAACATTATACCATAAGCAATTATGAATTTATTCAAGAATAACAATTTTAAATCGTTAAAATAAATTTTTATATACACACTCAAAAAAAATGTTTCCGAAAATTCTATGTAAGGTTTTATTATTGTGTATTGTTCAAACAGTATTTATTTTCTTAAGTTGTAGTATGTAATGTTTTTTAAACTTTTTGGAAGCTTCTGTATAAGAACTTACATTAAAATCCGATATGCCGACAAAAAAAAGCCAAAATTCTAAAAAAATAGAAGATATTGCCAGTAGTAGCTTAATTTAAATTTTCTTATGGAATATATAATTATAAAATCAAGCGAAGTCGAAAAAAAATATCGAAATTCGAAATGCCGTTTTTGAGAAAAATACGATTTTTCAAAAATCAGTTTTAATATTGTTATCTTAAGATGAATCTAAGAATGTTTGTAGATAGTGTTAAAAAACTGTTAATTATCAAGTTTCAAGAAATCGATGATGTGGTTTTTGAAATAAAAAAAGGAAGATCTTTGAAAATTCCAAACAAAAAATGTTTGAAAAATTTGAAAACAAAATATTATTCAAACTTCTTAGGAACTTAAGAATACAAAAAGTGACCAAAATCCGTTTAATGGTTCTTTGTTAAGTACCACTAATGACCATTTTTTGTAAAAAAAATGTTCAACCTTTGTTTACCTTATACTAAATGAAATTTTTGGATTTGTTTTTAAATCTGTGGAACAGTTTTTGTTAAAAAATAATATTTTCTAACATTTCGAAAAAAATGTGTACTGCAGGTACCGCTATTTTTCGTATTAAATGTCTTAACTTGCCATTTAAAAACCATACTTTCCAACATTATTAAGGCACAAATTGGCAATGTACCTAAGCATTGTGAGGATGTATGGAGCGAACGTCAAAAAACTCATTGATCCTTTAATTACTGAAGCAATTTGTTATTCCTTAGTTCGTCCTCTTTGAACCATTAGTCATAATATAGACATTATAAATATATAAAGGAAACACAAATTTGAAGTGATTCATTTATAAATAATTAATTTTATTAAATCTCTTTTATTAAAATTTTGAAGGCTGACTAAACTTCAATGATTGTAACGGGTGATTTTTTTAGGTTAGGATTTTCATGCATTAGTATTTGACAGATCACGCGGGATTTCAGACATGGTGTCAAAGAGAAAGATGCTCAGTATGCTTTGACATTTCATCATGAATAGACTTACTAACGAGCAACGCTTGCAAATCATTGAATTTTATTACCAAAATCAGTGTTCGGTTCGAAATGTGTTTCGCGCTTTACGTCCGATTTATGGTCTACATAATCGACCAAGTGAGCAAACAATTAATGCGATTGTGACCAAGTTTCGCACTCAGTTTACTTTATTGGACATTAAACCAACCACACGAATGCGTACAGTGCGTACAGAAGAGAATATTGCGTCTGTTTCTGAGAGTGTTGCTGAAGACCGTGAAATGTCGATTCGTCGCCGTTCGCAGCAATTGGGTTTGTGTTATTCGACCACATGGAAGATTTTACGCAAAGATCTTGGTGTAAAACCGTATAAAATACAGCTCGTGCAAGAACTGAAGCCGAACGATCTGCCACAACGTCGAATTTTCAGTGAATGGGCCTTAGAAAAGTTGGCAGAAAATCCGCTTTTTTATCGACAAATTTTGTTCAGCGATGAGGCTCATTTCTGGTTGAATGGCTACGTAAATAAGCAAAATTGCCGCATTTGGAGTGAAGAGCAACCAGAAGCCGTTCAAGAACTGCCCATGCATCCCGAAAAATGCACTGTTTGGTGTGGTTTGTCCGCTGGTGGAATCATTGGACCGTATTTTTTCAAAGATGCTGTTGGACGCAACGTTACGGTGAATGGCGATCGCTATCGTTCAATGCTAACAAACTTTTTGTTGCCAAAAATGGAAGAACTGAACTTGGTTGACATGTGGTTTCAACAAGATGGCGCTACATGCCACACAGCTCGCGATTCTATGGCCATTTTGAGGGAAAACTTCGGAGAACAATTCATCTCAAGGAATGGACCGGTAAGTTGGCCACCAAGATCATGCGATTTGACGCCTTTAGACTATTTTTTGTGGGGCTACGTCAAGTCTAAAGTCTACACAAATAAGCCAGCAACTATTCCAGCTTTGGAAGACAACATTTCCGAAGAAATTCGGGCTATTCCGGCCGAAATGCTCGAAAAAGTTACCCAAAATTGGACTTTCCGAATGGACCACCTAAGACGCAGCCGCGGTCAACATTTAAATGAAATTATCTTCAAAAAGTAAATGTCATGGACCAATCTAACGTTTCAAATAAAGAATCGAAATTTTATGCGTTTTTTTTTTTTAAAAGTTCTCAAGCTCTTAAAAAATCACCCGTTATGTTGAAAAAAATATATTTACTTTGTGTTCAAATTAATAGGAGTGTTGTTAAAAAAAAAATGTCTAAGGTTTTTCTTGGACATGTGGCAACTCTAGAACAACGTTTTTTCTATCGGACAATTTGATTTCAAATTTTTACAATTAAAATACATTTTATTTTTGCGCATATGCTCAAAAAATTTTGGCCGAGGAATTCATTGCACCGAAGAAAAGCTCAAGCTAATAAAATAAAAATTTACAATGAAAAAAAGTTGCTGAGGGGATCAGAATATTGGTAATGCTCTAAAATATAAATAATCACCCGCATACTATGCCCCAAAACGCAAGACAACTAAAAATGATGATCGTCACATAGTTCGCTGGAGCAACAAAAATCCCTTTAGCTCCCCTATCAATATCCAACAAGACCTCGGCTTATATGTGAGTGCTGTCACTATTAGTAGGCGCTTATTGTAGAATAAATTAAAAACTCGAAGCAGAGTGCCTACACTTTGCCAGAACTCATGTCAACTGGGCTTGCAGAAAAATTGTGAAACATATTGTAGAGTGAAGATGCCCACCAAACTCTGAATATAGGCGTCAATACACCATAAAGACTGTTATGCAAGGAGGCGCTATATTTATGTTATGGGCAGTTTTTCACATAATGGAATTGACCTTATTCACCAAATAATAGGAACAATGTGCAAGCAAGTTTATGTCGACATCTTGTCCAATACAATGCTGCCATGCAAGGAATGGAATATGACAATGAAATGGACAACCATCCAAAACACACCAGCAAGTTTGTCAAAGAATAGTTTTGGGCCAATGGGGTTGAAGTCATGGCGTGGCTTGCTCAGTCTACTTACCTTAATCCTATACAAAATCTATGGGCAGATGTCAAGAAAAAGGCTGTGAAGCTGAGACCGACATTTGTGGGATGCAGTACTAGAGGCATTACACTAAATCATTCCAAGAACCTCAATGCCACGTAGATATGAAACAATAATAAAAAATTAGTGGATTTTCAACAAGACACTGAAGAAAAATATTAAAATTTATTAAATTACAACTTTTTTGGTCATTTTAAATAAAATGCTCCCATTATTTCGAACACAACGTATACAAGTTTTGCAATTTATTAGCCGTTTAGATGATTCAAAAATGTAATGAACAATAGGTGATGAAGACATTTTATCTTGTCTTTAAAATTAAATTTACAGAGACATTGACTTGACTTGAGATTCGAAATTCTCAGAATTTCAACCGACTCAATGTGAACTTAGGCACTTGTGATAGGCTGTTGATATCAATGATGTTTTGAGATCTATGCGTCTTAGAATACTCTGTTGACAGCAACTTTTTGTGGCCCAAATTTGTTCTAGCTGATATCTTCAAGGAATTTAAAAAAACTCTCAACAAAACTCTCAAGAAAAGTTGACCTTCGGTCGGTCCAAAAGTAAAACTCCCTTAACACAAAAAAAAAAAATGAAAAACATTAAACATGTTTTTTAACTTCAAATATGGAATTCGTATATTGCAAAATATTCCCATTCATTTCTTCTCAATATTTGCCAGGGACGAATAGTTTCAAAAACCTCTGATTCAATGTTCAAAATCACCATTGTTTATTCTTTGGTTCTCTTAACAAAATATCTGAATAATATCATGTTAGCTTTTTTTAATTCTCAATTCCATAAAAGTCATGACTTTCTTATTTACTAGCCGAATTATCAATGTTTTTATCCATAAATTTTCTACATATATTTTTATTCTACACAGGCACATATCATCTACGAGTATCTTGTATGAGCCCTTTTCTATAACTTGCTATATTTATTTCTTCTAGAGGAAACATTATTATAAAATGATGGTTGTTCTTAAAATTTAAATACAATCTCATATTTCAATGAATATACATTAACGTTCTCGCTTCACTTCATTTATTCAAAACAAAAATTCTAATTTACATTAGCCCCTCCAGTTCTAGACTAGAAACAAGAATATTCTTCGTCGAAATCTTTGTGTGTGTGGATAATTCAAATTCCCAAGCCAAAATTTATCATTTAAATAACCTTCAAACATCTTCAAGGATAATAAGTCCTTAAAATTATTATTCACAAACTTTTAAAGCGAAAGATTTAAGAAACCAAAAACCAATCGATTTTTCTTCTTTTTTTATTGTTTGCTTTTCGCTAAAGTTAATTTAATTTCATTTTAGTTTCTAACTTCTCTGCAACACAAAAACCTTTTTGCAAACTATCTTTGGCTCTTTCTGCGTTTGGTTTTTCATTTTGTCGTCATCTTTTGTATTCATTCATATTATCTCGCCCCATCCCTTGACTTAGGGGAGCACACAGTGAACTATAAGTTTTCACTCACCCAAAAGTAAAGACCCAACAAAATGCAATGTCGCCAATGCAGCACCGTATAGTAAGAGAAGTAAAAGAAAATAATACATGAAGCATCGCGCATCAGAAAAAGGACATTGGCCCCGAAAAAGGAGCGGTTTTGTAATATTCTCTGCTCGTATAGCTAAGAACCCTTTTGCTCTAGGAGAACTAAAATAGCAAAAAAAAAAAGGATACAAAAAAAATAGAAGGACCAATTCAAGTGCTAGGCCTAAAGAAAGCATGTGCCGGCGCTGGGCCAATGCATTTGAAGATTTTCAACAACCTAACAATCCTATAACGTCGACTAGGACTTTGTATGCCAAAATGGGTTGTTTGTAGGGCGCGGTTTGGCAAATAGCCAAAAACTCTGCAATGAATTTTCGGATTGGGAAGCCGGAACGATTTAGTTTGGCTTGGGGTAGGAAAGACTATAGTTTCCACCTGAGAGTGTGTGTGAGAGTGTCTTAGGTTGGTGAATGCAATGCAATGCTAGTGCACCAACGGATGACTATATAAATGCAACGACACGATGAAATTACCGAAGGAGAAACACCGACCGACAATAATGTTAGTGTCACAGGATGATGATATTATGATAATGATGATTATGGCAAAGTGATGCCCATTTCCAGTTGGGGCAAGAACCACCCTTCATCATGGAAAATGGAAACGTGCAATGGCGCGCTCCAGCTTTCCATTACTGTGTGTGCGTGTGTCTGTAGTCGAAAGGACTATCTGTTCTCCTCGCTGTTCCAGTATACAAGGATTTTTGTACATGATGAAGAGAATCTGTGTCAACAGGTTGCTTGTAAATAGAACGGAACATCGAGTTCTGTGACTTCAGACAATATTTTGTGGGGGTGGGTTTTTGTGAATGTTATGTGCATTTGTCGAATGGCGGAGGAGCTTTCATGCCTTTTGCCTTGTGTGCAGGGGCAGCAGCAGCAGCAACAGTAGCAGCGGTAAGAAGATGAAGTGGGTGTTATGTATGGATGAGTTATGTCATAAGTCCGTTGTCATGTGAAAATTGTGTTTTTTGTTGCTACTCTTATCTTCAGAATATTGAAATTGATTGATTTTTGACCAATTTTTTGATAAGAAAAACAGGATATGATAATTAGTGACAGAAAATGAGTACCTACATGCCTGTCAGAAGAGAAAATAAAGTCATTTTAAAATGAATACAAGTCGAAAGTACGTACAGCAACATTCAAACTATAAAAACAATTAATTACCATTGAAATTGAAAGACAATTATTATTTTAATTAATTAACTTGTGTGATATGGAAGAATTCATCAATCAATCCACAGGTCAAATAGACAACATGTACACAATTTGACGAATCATGAAGCTTGCAAATAAGGCATGCACCATGAGGATAAAAACAAAAGCATCTTTAGCTACAAAAAATGCACAACTCGGTCGTGTGAACTTGCTTAAGAGACTTTTAATTTTAAGAAATGTTCTAAAGGGTTAATCAATTTGCATGGAAAGATTTTTGCGGTCATGTTGATTTGGTGGCATCTGTCAAGTCTTTTCTTTATTATTGAGAGACACAATTTAACAGAACGTCCAAATGTTAAAAATTTGCTATTAAAATAAATATTCGTTAGTGCAACCGTTGTCAGCGATGTGCCCACTGTAGGGTATACGTGGTAGCCGTTAAGTCGATTCTTCAACATTTGGTGGATTGGGGACAGAAAGTCCGGTATTCAATCAGCATAAATTCATGCTTTAAAAGAACGCAAGATCGGTCGCGAATATCACCACAATCCCTGAAAATCAATAGCAGAAACCGAGACAGCCTTTTGCAGTCTTCAATTTTGCATCGGGACTTAAGCCTGTATAAGATCGGATTGTCTGAGGATCCCAATTTCGGCCAAAAAATCATCTTAAGTGATGAGACGCATTTTTGGATGATTTGATTTCGCAAGACTTTTTTTGTAAGGTTTCCTGAAATCGCAGGTCTATGCGAATAAACCACAATCAAACGATGCCCGTAAGAAGAACATAAAGCAGGTCATCACTAAAATTTTGCTGAATTTGTACGGAAGAGTCATTGAAAAAAAGACAACTCAGATCCATGCCATGCCAACGCAATATTCCTTACTCAGAGGCATACTTTTATACCTTTAGAAATCCAAATGTACTACATATTTCAAAATTTTAATACAAAATACTATTTACATTTTTCAGAAGCATTTGTATAAAAAAAATTGAACATTAGCACAATTTGGAAAAAAAATATTTTCTTTATTTTCTCACTTTCCTATTTTCGTTGGTTTTCACCAGAGATGTGAAAGAATGCAATCTTTTTAGTATTGCAGTCAATTGAATGGAAAGACTTTTTTTTTATGTCTTTTGATTTAACCTCAGTGCTGTGACTTTCAAACTAAAGTCCCAGTCAATTTTGCAGTCTTTTATTTAAAAATCATCTGAAGCAGTCAAATGAATTCAAATCAAAAGAATTCTGCTTGCAGTTTTGAAGTCTTTCAAAAGTCTTTTACATTCTTTGCATTTATAAAGTCTTTTCAATGCATTCAATGTATTGAAGTCTTTTTACGGCTTTGAAGTCTTTTTATTGATTGAATCCTTTTTACTGCTGAAAGCTTTTTAACTGCTTTCAAGTCGGTTAATAGTAGCACACTTCAGCAATTATTTCAAATCTCCACTTAAAATCACAATTTTGCAAAACAGAAGTCATTATGTATGAGTTAAATGGTTTTCGCACAATTTTTCTTTATGACTATATATATTTATAAATGATATTACTAGCTTACAGATGTTCCCTAAAACTTTATTGTTGTTATAAAGTAAAATAAATAAAACTGAATGGTGTTATCAAAATATATTTAAAACACCGTTTAAGTTCAAAGTCAGAACAAAAATAAAAATAAATATATGTATATTAAACTTATTAAAAAACATTACCAATAAATATCGTAAAATGAGATATTATTTTGAAAATTCATCAATATAATAAGACTTCAAAGCAGTTAAAAGACTTCAATACATTGAATGCATTTAAAAGAATTTAAGACTGCAAACACTTTTCAAAGACTGCAAGCAGTAAAAAAAGAATGCATTCTCTTTATTTAAAGTCTTTTGACTGCTTTTGATGATTGCGTTATTTAAGACTTGAAAATAGAATGGGAATGGATTTCTGAAGTTAAAAGAATGAGATGATAAATTCTATTGCATTCCGAAGAATCAGTTGAATGAGTGGGACTTTTCGGAATGCAATACCATAATATTACATTCTTTTACAACTCTGGTTTTCACCCAGCACTTGATTTTCTAAAAATAATCTTAATTTGATGAAAAACAATGCTTCAAAAAATTTCATTATAAGCTATTCCCGAAATTACAGCAGAACAAAAACCTTCGAAAACACATTCAGTTTTAATTTAGTATCTTTCTACCAACCCCATGAAACTCAAATTTATATAGAAGAATCACTTTACAGTTTATTTTAAAATTATCAGTAAGATTTATCAATTCAAAACTGATTGGCTTTTCTACATAAAGATCAGTCAGCAAAGGTATGCCGCAAGGTGGTGTTCTATCTCCCCTTACTTTTGAACTTTGTAGTTAATTTGTTGACATGCCTGCAAGCAGTTACGTGGCTTTCGCTATATCAACAATCTTATAATAGCCGTTGAATTTGTAATGACGGTTATCCAATTGATACCAACAAATGATGTGGTAGTAAGTAAAAAAACTAAACAAAATTCCAACGGTAGCCTTGCCTGTTTATAAGCGAAACATTTCCGATGCAGTAGGTATCCTCTTCCTTTAGCGACTCTTAGAAGCAGTCTCAAAAAGTCATAGACCATTACCTTTTCTGAATCGAATCCTGACAGAAGTACTATGGAGAAAATTTGCATGCTATTACATTGCATTCATAATCGCTCGATTATTTAAATAAAAGTTTGATCGAAATCCAGGTCAAAAATACGATTTATTTAAATTTACTTTTAGAACACTTTGTATTCCGACACTACTTTTGCCACAAATCACATTTACATTCTTTATTCCTTCAAAATCATCATTTAATATTCGAATAAAAGCATTATTTCATTATTTCAAGTAAAAACTAAAAATATATATTTATCTTTATTATATAAAACGAAACTCGTGGTGAAATCCTCAATATAGAATTGATAGCAGAGCCACACAGTTTTCAATTATATTATCAACAGAGCTTTTAAGTTCAGGAAAAACTTACTGTACTTTAACTCTAAGAGCTTTTGGGACAAAAGCCTCCAGTTTGAACAGATTTCCCTGTAAAAGCTTTATCCTAAATATGAACCAACAGACATTTAACAGTTTTCAGAACTTCATAAATAAAATTTTATAAAATGGTGACTTAGAAAAGAGTGGTTAAAGCTTCCAAAAGCGAATGCTACCTCCACTGAGTATTTAAATACTCCTATCCATGTAAGCACATATTAAAAAAAGACAATCAACATTTAACTAACTAAATTTTTTGAAATATTTTACAACTCTTAAACTTTTTTTCGAAAAATGATACAAATTGACAAGGAAATATTTAAATATTTTGTAAATAGCTTTTTATATTTTATATTTTATATTTTATATTTTATATTTTATATTTTATATTTTATATTTTATATTTTATATTTTATATTTTATATTTTATATTTTATATTTTATATTTTATATTTTATATTTTATATTTTATATTTTATATTTTATATTTTATATTTTATATTTTATATTTTATATTTTATATTTTATATTTTATATTTTATATTTTATATTTTATATTTTATATTTTATATTTTATATTTTATATTTTATATTTTATATTTTATATTTTATATTTTATATTTTATATTTTATATTTTATATTTTATATTTTATATTTTATATTTTATATTTTATATTTTATATTTTATATTTTATATTTTATATTTTATATTTTATATTTTATATTTTATATTTTATATTTTATATTTTATATTTTATATTTTATATTTTATATTTTATATTTTATATTTTATATTTTATATTTTATATTTTATATTTTATATTTTATATTTTATATTTTATATTTTATATTTTATATTTTATATTTTATATTTTATATTTTATATTTTATATTTTATATTTTATATTTTATATTTTATATTTTATATTTTATATTTTATATTTTATATTTTATATTTTATATTTTATATTTTATATTTTATATTTTATATTTTATATTTTATATTTTATATTTTATATTTTATATTTTATATTTTATATTTTATATTTTATATTTTATGCTCATTTATTTTAGTCAAATGTATATGAGCTTTAACTTGAATTTTTCAAGCAACGACTGTGGACTCTTAAGGACCTAAAAGCTTATATTGAGACACGGAAAAAGCAATAATTTCCGAAGTCGTAGGTACATTTGCTAAACTTTGTTGATGAGCTTTCAAAGCTTTTGCTCTTATGTAGGTTAAAAAAAACTTCCTTGTTTTGTTACTTCACAGACAATAAAGTTATTGATAAGAAGCTTTTGAAAAGCTTTCGATTAAGTTTTTTTTCCAGAATAACTAAGTACTATAAATTGTACATCTACTTTAGTATAGGTCCAAGAAAATGTAATAGAGAATCCTTTTTCCTTTACATAGTTCCCATAAAAAAGCCTAGGCCACTCAAACTATTGAATCAACATTTGAAAAAAAATTAAAAAGTGGCAGTTTAGGAAAATTAGGAGTATTCGGGCTGGTCAGTCAAGATAATAACATTTTCAATTTCATTTAGATAGATATGTCCTTTTTTCACATATGAATGCCTAAGGCCTGCAAATAACTTTACCATAACGTAACAGATATTGGGGTTATAAAGAGCATTCCAATGTTCATTGTGTAGGTTGTCTTCCATGTTAAAATTCTGATTATAATTTTGAAGAAAAAAAATCAACAACATTTTATTGTGTTTAAGCAAATTCATAGTTTGAAGGCAAATCTTCGTATTCTCTTTCAACAGGACCAACGATGTATCAATCCTGATCCTGCTTTTTGTTTCTAGTTTTGGTTTTGTCTACACACAACAATAATCCAACCATTCGTTCGCTTCGACTAATGGAAACCATTAGCCGAACAAGTTGTACTTTCGCACTAATGCCTCTGTCCTGGCATAGTTACCATCACCACTGCTACCACTATAGTCGCCATCGTCAATATAGTTATATCAAGAGCAGAACTTTAGGCCAATTTCTGTGTTAAGAGGAGAACAAAGCTTCATCCGCATATGAATTGTGCACACACTATTCCACAAATGCCCAGAGGCCCATTTAATTTAGTTGCTCTGGCTCTGACTCATGCGGTGCATACAGCACTGAGAGGTGCACTCCTATATCCAAACCCAGGACGATGATGATGATGACGAGCACGACAATAATGAAACAAAACAACAACAGAAGACGGGACATGAAGCTCAACGAAAAAAAATACAACAACAACATCAATTTTATAATGTAAAGGATTCTCTATGCAACAGTGGTATTCAAATCAACAACCGTGGGGCCACTACACTAGCTAGCGCTTGCCCATGCCCATCCCTATCCACTACCCGCTGGCGATATGGTTAGAAGAACAAAAATCCTAACCGAAACTGGTTGTTGTGCCACAGCCTCTTGCACTTGCACAGAATGAATCTCAATTAGATTTATGTTCTATTTTAGGGATGCATTTTGTGATTGTGTGATTGAGTGTGTGTGAGTGTGAGTTTGGGCATGCAATTGCCAAAAATGCATAACAAGGATGTGAAGGATATAATTTGTGTAGGTGGATATATCTGTGTGTACGAGTATAAATGGCTGTCGGGTAAATTGAGATGATTTGTCTAAGCCTGAGTTTATTCCAAAATTTGGAGAGGCGATTCAACGTTCAAATTCTGTTGGCGGAAAAGGAATAGGATTTGTTATCAGAGATAGGGTGGAGAAAATAACAGTGGGCTCTGCAAAGAATTTAGTTGAATGAATATTTAAAGTCATAGAAAAAAAATCCAATAAAAAAAAAATAAATTTGTTTATAAATCTTAACCAATTATTGTCAATTATAAGGTTATTATTTTTCAGCACGGTATATCATGTTAAATAATAATTAATAAGATGCAAGATTTGAATGAATTTTTTTTTGGAATGAGAACATAAAATGTAACATAAGCACGGCTATCAGGATATATTCTGTTTAAGTTCATACATTTGGATTCAATTAAAGAAAGTTAACGTGATGTTCCGTTTAAATGAACAGACACATTATTAACTTAACCGGAGACAAGGTTAAATTTATCAAGTAAAAAATTGTAAAAATAACAGTGTGAAACGTTGATGCTATTTGGACGAGGAAGAGGAAGACGAAGAAGAATCGATTTCTAATCTTTTCTGTACATGCCCTGCTCCATCTAGTAAACTTCTTCCATGAATATTCTAGCGACCTGGCAAATAAAGGCATTACTAAGTAGTCTTGCTCTCTTCGTAAGGAGCTCTAAGTGGTTCAACATTCACAATGGACCAAC
Organism: Philhelius festivus; assembly: GCA_963931855.1. Taxonomy (NCBI): domain Eukaryota; kingdom Metazoa; phylum Arthropoda; class Insecta; order Diptera; family Syrphidae; genus Philhelius; species Philhelius festivus. The sequence continues at coordinate 91,072,605 of OZ007557.1, read as the reverse complement.
ATATTGGCTAAATGTGTCAAGCATTCACGTTAAGGGCCGCGCTCACTTTACCTAACCTAACATTGAGGCAATGGTAGACTTTCTAATAAAACAGAAATTTTCAGAAATCCAAGTTAAAATTAGACAAGCTTTTAACCTTAGAATTGGGCTTGACACCATGTACTTAAAAATAAAAAAGTATTCAAAAATGTTTAGGAAAAAATATAAACAAACAAAAATTAAGTTATAATTAACATTGCGGTTATGTCAAAATTTTTCAAATTTATTTTTTATTTACAAGAATTATATGTTAAAATAACACATAATCATGTTATTTTAACATGAAGTTTTCGTTTTCCAATAACCTTTTAATGAAATACAATTTTGTAATTAACATTTTACTGATTATATTATGATTTCAACATTATGGATGAAATATGATTTCGGTGATGGGGATCGTGATGCAACGGCAAACTCTTTTGAGAACATTTTGCAAGTAAATTTCGATGACTTTTGTTGTAATTTCAGAATTTTTATTTAGTTGTTCTTAAGCATCGAAGTTGTAGTTAGTCTGTAGACGTAGACCTCTTTCTTCAAGTATTTCTATGAGAAGAAATCAGAAGGCATTAAAATAAGGGGTTATGGGGGCCAGTGGATGTCTTGTTTAACATTATTGGGGGAGCACAAATTTGTCGTAAGATTTGCATCGAGCTGTGTGTGATGTGACGACGTCTTATTGGGAACACATGTTCTGAAAGCCTAATTGATTCAATTTCAATAAATTGTCATCGACCACTCTCAAATGTTAACTAACAAATTTCATTCACACAAAAATGGCAACAAAATAAAATTGACCCTGCACATAAAATGTACCCTTTTAACTATGAATATCATTTTATTCTTACAGTTCTAGCATAGTTACTAAATAGCTAGTAACACGATATTTGATAATATTCGATATCTTTTCGAACCAATTAATGAATCGGTATTATAGTGATCGCTTATGCAAAATTTTGATAAACTGTCAATTCTAATTCTATTATATTTTGAATCTATTCGAGTATAGATATGGTGTTATGGTTGTTAAAAAATTTGATATCTATCAAATTGTCTGTCAACCACAGATTCTTCATTGATAAATGCATTAAATATTTAAGCGCTTAGATTTGTATCAAAATAAATAATTTCTAAAATTATTTGCTAGTTTTTATTAAAAAAGAAGTCTTTCAAAGCGACATGCAACTATTGTTGCAAGCAAGTATTGTTGCTTGTTATTGTTAAAAAGGATGTCAATAAAAATAAAAAAATTCGAACAAAAATCATTAAGCAGTTTTTGAGTTATCGAATTATCAAAACAACATAATTGAATATTTTTTCCAGTATGCAAAACATTAATTTTGCTTAAGTTTTGATATGCACTGTTTTTTAAACTTTTTAGAAGCGTATATATACAAAATGTCATTAAAATCCATTCTGCCGATAAAGAAAAAAAAATTGGAAAAATGGTTCTATGGTAGATACAGTCAGTAAGGACCCAATTTATTTTTTTTTTCCTTGAATTGAAAATAGTAAGAATCAAAGAAAAATATGTTTATCAAAATTGTGGTGCCGTTTCCGAGAAAAATACGATTTTCAAACACAACTATTTAAAATTTGTATGGAGAGAATCGTTATTTTCAAATAAATATTTTTTTCATATTATGTATCTTGTAGATTGTATTGAAAAACTAATTACTGTCAAGATTTATCCAGTATGGGGTTTTCGAAATAATGAAGTTTAAAGAAAATCGGCCGTACCGTATAGGCTTTGGCGAACAGATGGACAAAGAGAATTGCAACCCCCACTTTTATCGTCTTCACAATCATGGTAATGTCAAGTCTGATCTTAGTTAGATTTTTTATTTGTGACTTATAGGTACTGTGTATAAGGCAAGATATGCATTCGGAAAAAATCGAACTTGAGATTTTGATCAAAGTTGACATTGCGATGATAGCGAAGACTAAAAAAGTGGGTCTCGCAATTCTGTCTGTCTTTTGACTACAGCCTAGACTTCTCGCCCGATTTTTTTAAGCTTAGTAGGTAGTATTTTTAGTTTTCCCCCATATGTTTTTCTCTTTTTTCTAAGACCGAAAATAACGGTACCTGCCATACGATTTTTCTCAAATTTTATATGTATTTTTTTCTGAAAAACAGTCCAACAGATTTTTAAAAACAAAATTCAAAAAATTTCATTTAGTTTACGCTAAGAAATGGTTGAAAAAAATTTAAAAAATGGTTATTTTAGGTACCTTCCTTGGAACCATTTTTTTGGTTTTTGATTTTCTCAAAACCAGTACAATCGACTTTAATATTTTTTTGTATGCTAAAGCTTAATGTATTCAAATTTTCCAAAAACTTATTTTGGATTTAAAAAAAAAAAATTTTTTTCCAATAATCAATATTTCAAAAACTCATGCTCGATTTTTTTAAAACTTGAAAAATAAAAGTTTCAATATAAATTACAAGATGTGAGAAAAAAATTATGTTTCCTAAAAATAACGGTACCCTCCATACAAATTTAAAAAAATGGTTTTCGAAAATCGTATTTTTCTCGAAAACGGTTCCGAGAATTTTGCTTAATTTTTTTCTTTTGATTAATTTTTACGATCCTTAATTTAATAATTAAAAAAAATTGAAATGCAGATATTTTACTGACTGTTCCTACCATAGAACCATTTTTTAAATTTAGAATTTCTTATAATCGACATAACGGATTTTTATGAAATTTTTTATAGAGAAGCTTCTTAACAGTTTGAAAAACATTGCTTTTCAAAATAGAAAAGAAAAATATTTTTTGAATTTGTGAAAAACAAAAATAATTTTTTTTTTTGTAAAATTAGATATCTCAGAAACAGCTCAGTATTTTTTTTTTTTTGTAAATTTAATTTTTGTTCGAACAATAATAAAAACTTTAAATTGGTAGACTAACATTTTTTCTTAAGAATATTTTAAAACTTTTTTATATAACAGCTTAGTTTTTTAAGAAACCAGTACAGACTTATAATTTTTGTTTTTGCATAAGCTTATACATATTTGCTTGAATCACATGGCATCCTGTTTTTAGCTCCAACTACTAAAGGAGTTGTTTTAGTCTATTCAAAAATTAATTTTATGCTTATGAACAGTTTTTCTCTAATAACATTCATTTTTTAAATTCTTAGTCGTATACATAAGAGCAATTTCGTGCGACCCAGTCGTGCATTTTATTTATTTTTACAAATCCATAACTTTCCAAGTATAGTAACTTTATATCTGTAGTTAATATCATAATGAGTAAAAATTAGGGACTAGAAAAACGTCTTCAAAAGACCTAACTTTGTTTAAGCAACAATTTAACATAATACAAAAATTTGTATCATAATATTTTTTTTTACAATTAACATGCTCTCAAAAGTTTATTGTGAGATGCTTAAAACTTCAACATAAATATAGCACTAATGAGTGCGAAATAAGGGGTTCGGGGAAAGGAAGTGGTGATGAACATTGGTTTTGAAAGTTAGCAAATTAAAATGGCAAGGAAAAGCTGTACCAGGTAAATTATTCCATAGTCGTGCTGTGCCACTAAAAAACGAATCTCTTTATTTGGCGGTACGTCCTAGCGAAACGGCTATCACGGGTAAACTGATTGACGAAAGTAATACAACTGGCTAGTTCCTGTTTACAGTGCTTGTAAAGGAAAGACATGAAACATTCCAACTGTAATCAAAAGATGGGAGTTATTCCATGATACTCGTAGTTCTGTTTCCTATCAGTTTTAACACTCTGTTCTGGATTCTATCCAAGAAATGAAGAGAGGTCTTGGGCTGCACCAGACGAAAGATGTGAATTACTATCGAGTTTTAGACATATAAATGGCTTATAAATTGCAGTAAGATTATAAAGTTTTTGGTGGTCTCGAGAATGTGGTCATTCCAACGAAAATCGTCCTTGAAACACATACCGAATACTGAGAACTTTTCGATTTCTCCAATACAAGTGTCATCAAGGCTCAATCGCATAAGGGGTACATTTTGTTTCAACAAAAATAGACAGCGTTTAGTTTTCGAAACATAAAGCTCCTCACGATTTTGTATACCTTATTTACCAATGCTGTAAAGATCGGAGTTTAATTAGCTCATCATACAACCCCGTTGCAGATCCACTTCTGAAGGAGAGAACGAGTATGAGAAGCTGAGAGTAGAGTCGTAGGCAAAACAATGAAGTGGATTTTAAGTTTCAGTTAAGAGATCATTTATAGAAATGAGAAAGACAGTCGGAGACAGTACGGAGCCTTGGGCAACACCATTTATTTTGTGAAAATCAGACTTGAATCCGTCCAATACAAAATGTATGGAACGATCCAGAACTTAAATTCTTATTTAATGCAAGGGACGGCAGTGTTTTTATTTCGCGTTGCTTTTTAGGGTTAATTTATACAAAAAATTAAATATAAATTTAACTTTCTGTCTTTCTGACCTAAAAATTTCTCATTTGACTTGAAAAACTTCAGAACGTGTGCATCTGAAAACCAATTTTAACCAAATTTATTTATAGAAAAAGTCTTATATTCTGTTGTGTAGAAGCTTTAAATTTAGCGTCGAGGTTCTTCCATCACTTTGAGAGGCTTTTGAAACCCAATAAAATTTTTATTAACATGTTTCTTCGGGAAAATCATAAACAATTTAATACTTATTTTTCTAAGAGGAGGAAAAAATAAATTTGAAAATTCAATTTTCATTTACACTATTATTTTTAATGTTATCTGAAATCAATTTAATATAAGTTGAAATAAAATTGTCCCAAACTTAAATAGATTTAACCCAAGAGATACTCGATTTAAGTGACTAATAAATAGTCTATATCAATTTTTGTTTGGGTTAATTCTATTTGATTTTAAGTTAAATTGATTTGGTATTTAATTAAATGGTGTATTTTAATTTGTTTGTATTTCGAAATATCAAACCTTCGTGTTCGGCCACATTCTCTATAATCTTTTAAGAGAATTTCCCTTCCATTCAGATTTGTTTAACTGTATAAAGTTGTAAGAATTTAATTAATAGAAAGGATATACCTACTTGTATGTAAAATTAAAATTCTATGAAACAGAAATATTCTTCTCGTGCAACTTGCATCAGTTTCAGTGGTTGTATTTGTTACTTAGAAGACAAAGTGAGTGCGTTTTAATGCATAATATGGTCAGAAGCAGAATTAAAAGGAAGTTGCAATCCTATATAGAACACATATCCTAGGTAACTGACAGCTGAGGTCAGACTGGAAAAGTTGAACAAGTGATTATATCGCCTTTATGTTCAAAATCGGCCAGAGAGATATTTCCATCATCATCATTCTCATGCTGGGTCTAGTTTTATGACCAAACCGGGACAAGCAAAGAGAAGGAACTAACTACTAGTGGTGGTGGTGGTGGTGGTGTATAGATGCAGTGGCCGAAGGTCCTTTTGTGTGGTAATTCTGTGAAATGGTAAAATGCATTTAAAGCATTTTCTATAACAATCCTGCTGCTACTGCTGTTATACAGACCTTTGGATTGCTGCATTTGAATATCGTTGATATAAGTGGAGCATGTAAGTGAAATATATGCGATGCAGCCGAAAAACCATATCAACCCCAAGGGAGATGAATGTGTCCGACATTTGGCCATTGCCGTTTCAGCTTCAGCTCCAATTCCAGCTTGAACGTGCAATTTATATATAAAGGAAGAGAGGCCTGAATGAATACATTTATTCCTATAACTCCTTGCAGTCCACTATTCATAAGTGAGTTATACACACATATTTCGATGAGTAGAAAATGTTTTTTGGAATTAAATAAGTGTTCCGCCCGGAATGAGCGCATATCCACACATTTTATAGGGCAAATGCGGTGAAATCAGTCAGCCAGCCATTGAAATTATTCCCAAGGAAATGTGGGCAGTGAGTGCCTGTATAGGAGTGAGAGCAATTACCAGTCAAATTAAGGTAAGCATAAGTACCAGTAAACCACTTTAACCATCAAGCTGCTTCACAAAATAGACCTTTGTACATGAAATAAATATATTTTTACAAAAAAAAAAATCTCTTGGTCTCGGCCGATTATGGCGGGAGAACTACTTAGGAAGGATTTTAATTCTATTTGGTTTTCAGTTAAAAAGAAAATTGAGCTTTTTTACTGTGGTATTTTTTTTTTTTTGTAATTTATTAGCTAAAAGCTTAAAAAAAGAGCACAGAAAACAATTTTAATTTTTTTAAGAATCTAGAATTTTGTCTTAATTTTTAAACACTTTGAAATCAAGTACATGATCATTGAACAGAGCCTATTTATTTTACTTCTACTTTTAAGTGCATGCAGGTGTAACGAATATTTTGAAAGTTCCATAGCTCTGAAGCCTTACAAATTAAATACATAGAAATTGGAGTTATATGGGCATGGGGCTCATGGAAAGATGATTTTATGTCGTTCCAGTTTAAATATATGTATACATTTATGATCTTAGACCTAGCTGAGCAAGAGCTGAGAAGAAAACTGAATTGAGGAAATCAAGGACATTCACGCGAATTCGACCTAGATCAAAAATGGGTAGGCTCACTTATTTTTAGCTACGGTCCTAGAATATAGTCCCAGAAACTTTGATAGGTTATTGTGACCATATTATTGAAGCTAAATTTGTCAAATTGGCCGTCATTCATCTTGCTTAATCAACATTATGAGTAACAGCGTTCAGCAACACACGCAAATAATTAAATTGTCTGATGAAAGTGTGTCTCGAGCTTCAGCAGAAAAATCATATTGAGCTACGAGGCCCATTTTTGAGTGAATGGGTTCGTCAATAAGCAAAATTGTCGAATTTGGGAAGATCACAGTAGGTCCACCCTGTCAAAGCTCTTCAAATCCAGAAATCTCACCATAACTTCAAAACTGCTGCTGTACAGGACCATGGTCCTGCCAGTACTCACATATGGATCCGAGACTTGGGTGCTTAGCAAAAGGCACTCCGGCCTCTTAGCTGCGTTCGAAAGAAAAGTCTTAAGGAGAATTGTTGGCCCCGTATGTGAGGAAGGACGGTACAATCATGAGCTGTACGCAATCTACCTTGAAGCAGATATCGTGACAAAAATTAAGCTCGGTAGACTCCGGTGGGCAGGGCACCTAGTTCCCATGAGCGAAGAGGAACCTGCTCGGAAAGTTCTTTGTGGTACATTCTATGGTAGACGACAGCGTGGTAGACCATGCTTGCGCTGGAGAGATGGCGTAGACCAGGACGCCCGAAGCATTGGGGTGCGCAACTGGATCGCGTCGGTTAGAGACCGGGGTTGTCGAGCCGATGATGATGCCACTAGGTCCGCCAAATTGGAGGGAGAGTAACTGTTTGGTTTGGATTTTTGGCTGAGAGCATCATATTTTTAAACGACTTTGGTCAGTCTATCACCGTTTACGTCGAGCGCTATTAGTCCAAAAATGGGTGGACACCAAAGATATGTGATTTCAACAGCATGGCGCATAGTTGGTGCTACAACTGACATTTTGAATTAGCGATTTTGCGAACATGATTACCTTACGCCGCTGATGCGAAGTTGATTGGCCATCGAGATAGTACAGTTTGGCGTCGTTAGACTTCTTGTGGGATTTTCTTATGTCAGAGGTCTATGCCAATTAACCACCACTGCTCTGAAGGGTAGCATTAGCAATGTCATTGGTAAAATTCAGCCTGGTTTATGCGCCGGACTTGGGGAAAATCGGAAGTTGCGGATGAGCGTCACTTAGCGAAGCCATGGCGAACATTTGATGGTTTATATATATAAAATGTTAAACATGGGCCTTCTAAATAAAATTTCAGTGAAAATTCACTCACATTTTGTTTTATTTAAATTTTAAAACGTGAAACACCTAGCTAATGGAAACATCTTTATGTAACAATCGATGTGGTTATGTACTTTGTTGCCCAGCCAATTGCCCATTGATTAGTCTAGCTACATCAACAACATTGTCTTTATTTAACTTGTCTTCGACACGAGATAGAAACAGTGTCCAAGTCAGAGACTTGGATCTAAAACAGAACTTCAATGTGAATTAGTAACAACATTATGTGTAAAGAAAAGGACATGCAACATGTCACAAACAGAAATTGCGGCCTCATGCGTCATCAATTTGATACAGAATTGGATTGCACTCGCAGAGGTATCATAAGGAATTGTATCAAAGCTATTGGAAGGAATACACACTCCAAACTCAGCTTTCAGGCTTCCATTGAATGCTAAGCAGACAAAAACATAATCCTTATAACGTGCAAAATTTTCGAACTGGTAGGCGTCCTTATTTTTTTTTTTGTGATGATTTCGGCAATTTTTTGCCAGTTATTTCGCGATCAATGCCCGTCGATGATGTAAGTGCATGCTTTGGAGCAGAGCTGTCGTAGAATATGCATGTTCATTTTGTGCAAGCCCCATCTGACCAAACCTCCTCAAAACAACTTATAGACATTGTGAATGGAAAAGATAAAATTAACTGACACCAAATGAGATATCGTTCCCAATCAACTTCTGTCAAATTCAACTGATATTCAGTCCGTTGTCGACAAAATATTCGTAAGTCAAATTACCAACTACAAAAGTCGGTGTTGGCAATGCAAACGTGTAATTTCGGCATCAACAATTGATCATATCAACAAGCTCAGTGAGCAAATTCAATTAAAACTACCCAGTGAAACAGTCAAATACAAATCGATCGACACAGTTATAGACGTCAATTCCTTAAATTTCCTGTTAAATTTTCGAACTCATTGGAACCACCTGGATCGCTACCCCATATATTAACATTAAAAGTCGAATCACTGGTCATGAATTTTAACTTTAACGCAGCAAAGTTGTGCAAAGGAACTAGATGCACAAAATGTCAAATTTCATCGGTGGCGAATGTGTACTGATCCCACACATACTCATGACTTCGAACTATCTACCGTTCGAATTCAATCAGCTTCTGTTGACCTTGCGCCATAGCTTTGTTATTACCATCAACAAAGCACATGGCCAATCTTTGAATTAAGTTGAAAAAATCATGTTTTCCGCTTGTTCAATTGTATGTGGTTTATTTCCGAGTTGGCACACTAAAAAAAAACGGCCAAAAATTAAGGCAGACATAATACAATATCTAAAAGAAAGTCATTTATAAAAAAATTACGAAATACTTCTTCGCGATCGGTTTCAACGCTCGTCGTCAATGAAACACCTCATGTGTGCTCTTAAGAGTAAAAAAAATTCCTTGCAGCACAGTTTGCTGATCAGGCGACACGCTGCACGAAAATATTATGACTCCTCCCGTACTGGCGAGCACTACCGATTTGATGGTAACGAAGTTTTTTTCGTACTCATGCAGATGCAAAAATTCTTAAAGAACTTGATATTCACAAATCCGCTGGTCTAGACAGTATCACTGCGAATGTTTTGAAAAGGTATTCTAACGTAGGCAAAAGCATTGCTTTAAGCTTTTTCATCTGTCCTACTCTACTTTCTACTTTCCAAGTGGATGGAAAACAACATTTGTCCAGACAGTCCCTTAAAAGTTCGAATCTTCTTCCCCCTCTTTCTATATCCCAATTGCACTTACGTCCCTTCTTTCCAAGGTAATGGAAATGCTGACAAATTATCAGCTCAGAACGAAAGTTTCTTAAGGTGCACCAGGTACACTGGTAATCTGATTGTACATCTCCCCGAACAGTGGCACAAATATTTGTGTTGTTGGATAAAGTAAGATTATTGCACTTGATATTTCAAAAACATTTGATAGAGTTAGGCATCCAGCTCTCTTTTCGAAGAGGCATGCATATGATAATGATCAATATCTTCTTTATTGAATTAGAAAAAACCTTCAAAACCGCTCAATAAAAATTGTGTTAGACAGTTTTAAATCTGAAATTCATTAAATAAATGCCGATGTGCCACAGGGCTCTGTTTTGTCTCCGACTCTCTTTCTCATATTCATCGATGATCTTTTTTCTGAAACTTCTAATCCAGGAAATTCTTTTGCTGACGACAGTACTCTAAACTTCTCACATTTTTAGATTCATAACCTAATCGTTGAGATGTAAAACTAGAAAGCATGAGGCATCCAACACCGAACCATCTTGTGTGGAATGATCACATATTTGACATAGGTAAAAACGCTACTATGTACGTGTTTTGCTTTCCTTCGAAAATGCAAGAAATTTCTCACCCTTTCTGTTATATATGAATTGTATGTATATCCGTCCAAAGCTTAGGTACAATTCCCATATTTAGACAATTGCTCTAATAATCGACTTGACTCTCTTGGATAGAATATAAAGAAAAGTTTTGAAAATCAAAGGTGATGCAACTATAACAGAAACAATTGCTTCTCTGGAGTACCACCCCAATGTTTCATGTCTTTTAGTATCTTATCGATATTTTTTTAAACAGAGCCTCTTAAAATAATTTAGCCGTAATACTCGCCTTACGGGGAATGCCCATTAGTTTACTGGTGATCCTGAGATACCTTCTTAAGCCGCACAACACGAATGTGGAATGTTTTGTTCATTTCTGTTTTCTCCTCCCAATTGAATATCCAAAACATTTTAAGGTTAATCAAAACCCCTGTGCGCATTAAAAACAAAAAGAAAGTACTTAAAACAGGAAATCCACAGTCGCTGTACAAACCCTGTTAACATACCTTCACATTGTTGCCTTGTTTTCATGCAAGTCGGCAAATCAATGATACTGCTCTCATTGCCAATATTATGCAAGTTAGTCAGTATTGTTGCTCTGAAGATAATGTTGAAGATTGGAACGATGTCATAGAGCAAAAATGTGTTTATTAATACGAATGGACAAACTCTTTTTCCGTGTGCCAGCTGTGTTTTTGTTATTTGCAAATCTTATAAGTGAATGATGTTGGAAATTTCGGGGTGGATATGGAATTGTTGATACTTATACCTTTTTGTTCCTTCTCGGTAGATAATTAAAACCATCTAAGCCGTCATCATCTATCTACTCTACTCATCTCTAAGGTTCCAAAGTTGTTTTCCTAAATGAAGTCTCATGTTCTATGATTCGTCGTTGCGGAAGGCAGTCAACTTCTTTAAGAGACTTGCCCTTTGCTTTGCTAAACAAAACCGAACAAGCATCTTAAAATAGATTGACCCTAGACAACAATTTGTGCCTTCCAGAAATAGTGTTAAATGTCAGCCGCAGACGACACCATGTCACAAGCGATTTCGATTTCAATACACAAAGGAGGCTTTTCAAAAAAAAAAGAAGGAAGAAAAAAATAAAAACAGCGATGAATAGCGAATGTACTTCTTGCATATTATATTCCTTCTGCCAGTCAACAAAAAAATAAAAAAAAAAAGATTCGAGGACTTGAAAACGTTCCACAAACGATGAATGTTGATTCATGGTGATGATTTCCAGCAAAAGTATATCTCTCCAGCTGTATTGCGAGAGGCGAATAATTTTTTTATATTTTTATACACAAAATATTTCCCGACATCGCAATGATAGCGTCTTCTGTTTTTTATTATTATTTTCTTACACGAAAAAAAAACAGCTTCATATCTGTGCAATGTGAAGAGAGGAGCTTCGTCCTGTGAGTTGTCCTTTAGACAGACAAAGTCATCATTTCTGTTCTTGTTGTTCGCTTTGAAGAAAGGGGCATAACACTTTTTTTGTGCCATTTGTTTGCCAACAAACAAATCTTAAGATTTGTGATGACAGGGAAAGGATGCTTTTTATAAGGCATGGTGGGTGGCAGCAGAAGGATATTTTTAATAGTCGTACTTTTTTTTTTTGGTAGCTATAACGAAACCGAAATAAGCGTAAAAATCAGTGTGCTACTGCTGGAGCAAAATAACTCCTCTGCCTTGATGCCATCAGAGCAAGCAATAGCAATGGCAGAAATTCGAGGACTAAAAGTTGTGAAGTAGAGAACGATGTTCATTGTGTTGAGGTTATGGTTTCATCGGGGCATGATGCATGGTCTGGGTACTTGATTTGAAGTGCGGTTGGTTAATTTGTGAAAAAGTCCATGGCTATATATAGCGGGAGTGGGTTTGGGAACGGGTATACTCGTTATATGGAATCATGGAGCTTCTGTATATGCGGTTGATTTTAATGGAATTCGCATGTTTGTTTGTCATTTAATTTTTTGATGGCGAGTATTATCATATAATTGGATATAATATGGATAAATGGGGCTGTGAATTTTTATCATTTTAACCACTAACACGAATAATAATGCGATGTACTTAAGTGCAGAGTTTATTTATGTGGCTAAAAACAATTTATAATGAGCAAATATATTATTTTTTTTTTTTTGTTTGTCCTGAATATGCACATAGTTGTATTTGAGATTTAGTTCTGCATAATTCAATGTTTGTTTGTATATTTGCATATCAAAGTTGTTTTTTTTTTTTAATTTTCAATCCTCTCCATACCATAAATATTGTGTATGTAGTTGGATTGAACTCTTGCTTTAGATGAAGCAATATTTTATCAAAATAGATTCCCAATGTGAAAGCTTTCGTATTCATGTGAATAGGACACTTCAAGTAATACAGCAGGAAGCCAGCAGACCCAGTATTCAACACATTTCAAGTTTATGCAGAAATAACTAAAAACCCTTTTTCTTAACAACGTCCAAATGGAGCTTTAAACAGTGCTTCTCCAGAAACAAAGCTGCTCAAGCACAATACACCTAAATATTTCAGCTTGGAGATACGAGTAGTTTTGACATGAGTTTAAAAATGTTCTGTTGATCAATGTTCTGAGCAATCAACTCCAAAAATTCATTTCACCCGGGAACGACAGATGGCTCATCAGTAAAATGCTGCCATACTTTTCTAAGATCCAAAACTTGATTGATGTGTGCCGACTTTTAAATTTGAACTACTTTATATAATTCTATCACTAAACTTCGAGATTTTTACTCAACTTGACATTGCGAAAAAAGTGCTTCATACATTCAGTCTGTCTGTTCGACTTAACTTTGAACGATTTGGCCTATTTTCTCTAAACTTGGTAGGTATACAGCGGCCAATATTGTCTTTTTTTTTATTTTTTCTTTTTGTAGGATCAAAAATAATAGTCATGAATCTCACACCTGAAGGTGACAAAGTGTCTTTATTTTGGTCTTTCGATTTCTTCTTGTTCATAACTCGCCTGAGAAATCACATTAATGAATTATTTGAGACTTGGGAGCCAACACTTTTTTACCTCTAACTAAAAGAATAAGAAAAATTGATTCCTTTTCAAAAACAAATAAGCTTACCATTCGAATATTGAGTCCCCATTTGGAAAATATTATCTTTCTCCAAAACGTTTACAAAAATATTTTTGTGAATTCGATATTTCAAAATCAGGTCAATGATTCTTTTGAAAATTAGTTTCCGTTTGATAAATAAATATTTTCTAACTGCTGTTTATCCCATATGAATACCCATTCACAAGTAGACACTAAATACACTGATTTTTTGAAAAAGTTTGAGTTATTTGGCTTCCATTCCTCTCTCCATCACCACAAAAATGGTGATGTGTTTTCTAAAGAAATATTTACATTTTCTCTTGTTCCTCAATGAAGTCATCTTGGACCGCTGCTTTTTATTATTTGTATGTATAAAGGCAAGTAAATGCGAGTAAATAGTGCATTTTTTTTAATGCAGTAGAAGTCGCAAACTTTTATACAGATTTACACTAAATGCGTCTAATTGTTTATCGAACTTTAACAACAAGCTCTCGTATCGCTGATGAAGTTAATGAGCCCAGAGGATTTTCATTTAAAACTGGACCCTCTCGTCTGAACTTTTGAACCCAGTATCACATAGATTCTCTTCTTGGCTCATTACTAATTTGTCATGGGTAAAAAACGTGCGACTCACAAAAACTATTAAATTATCGCAGATTAAGTATTCAAGTATTGCTTAAGGAATCTCCCGATCAATGATTTAATACGACTATCGAATCCAAAAACTGTTGAGTCAAGCGAAACCCTTCTCACTTAACATACATATATGTAGATTAAACTTACGTAAAACTATAATTTAAATTTGATAGATTCCTGGTAAATATTTTAAAATTAGATAAATGCCGTTTTTAACACCCTATCATACAAAGGCTGAAAACATCGAGACATTTGAGTTTATGACTTATGAGTATCACGACTCTAATCTACCTATTAACACATCGCATGCTTAATGGAATACTGACCTTATTCGAAAAAGACGATTTTTGGGAAATTGCAAAAAACATTTTGCATGAGGATTTGTCCTACTTGTTGACGTATAAAACTAATTCATGAATTAATCTTGAATACTGGTATTCTTAAAGTATGATAAACTATTCATGAAATCTGAGGCTTGCAAAAGCCTGTATCTGTATACGTAACTCAATTTTGACCTATCTGCTAATGGGTCAGTATTCCATTAAGCATGCGATATGTTCCCTCACGTTTTGTATGCATTTTCTAAGAAAATGTGTTTTAAGACCTTAAGATCTAGTCATGCACTTAAAAAATTCAAAACATAATTATATCAACTGTAAATTCAAGTTCGGAAAATGATTGTATTTGAAATTTTTTTATTTTACTTAAACTACACACAGTCACAAAAGTAAGTATACAGCAGGAAACAAAATGTTAAGCAGAGAGGAAAAAATTGAATAAGCATATGTTATGAAACATTTGGTGTATATTTTTTAGAAAATTTTATTCTCTTTTCATAAAATCAATTATCAAAACATTTTTTTTAAAAATGGCTTAGATATCAACTTAAAACTAAAACTCTCTCAGAATTTTGATCACAAAAGTAAGTTTACACTAATAGAAATTACAACATTTTTAACTTAATATTAGAATTTAGTAACTTGTTGGGTAACCTTTTGATTTAATTACGGCGTTTATTGTCGATGGCATCGACAAAACAAGTTTTTGGGTAACAGTTAGGGTTATTTTGTTCCATTCTTCTTGAAGGATCCTTTTAATCTCTACTTTTGATTTTATCTCATGTTTGCGGATTGGACGCTCCAGATGATCCCATAAATGCTCAATAACATTTAAATCTGGCGATTGAGGAGTTGTTTTGACTTGTCTTCGCACATTATATAGCAGCCATTCTCTCACGATTTTCGAGGTATGTCATGTATGGGTATGGGGTCATTATCTTGTTGAAAGATGAATGACCTCTCACAACCTAGTTTTTGTGCACTTTGATGAAGATTATTTTTTAAGATGTCGAGGTAACCAAAACGATTTATCGTACTCTCAATAAAAACCAGGTTACAAACTCTAGATGCCGCCAAGCACCCCCAAACTATAACCGAACCACCACCATGTTTAACAGTTCCAGTCAGGTGGTTAGGATCTAACGCCGTATTAGGTTTTCTTCACACTTTTGCACGTCCATCAGAGCCATGGATGTTGAATTTGCTCTCGTCAGAAAATATAACGGTATTCAGAAAGCCAAATCGGTCTGAATATGACTTCTGGCAAATTCAATCCGCTTTTGGCGATTGACCTTGCTAATGAATGTTTTTTTCCTAATAGCACAGCCTTATACCCGACTTCGTGAAGGATGCGGCGTATGGTTTGGGTACAGCATGACTTACCTATCTCTTCTTCTATCTCGTCCTGAAGTTTTGGTGCGCTTATTTTCGCATTTTTCTTTACTTTGCGAATTATTAGTCGCTTCTCATGTGCAGAGAACGTTCGCGGGCGGCTACTGCGATCCATGTTCGTAACTGTTCCACATTGTTTCTGCTATTTCAATATTTTTTGGACGGTTGCTGGGCTCCTAACAACAAGTACAGCTACTTTCCGAATCCACTTTCCTTCATTAGAGTACTTAACTATTAATTTTTGTAAGTCCAAGGAGAGCTCTTTTCCACGTGGTGCCATTTCTAATTTTAAAAAGAATAATTTGAACTGAAATAAGCTAGTCTGGTAGTTTTGCCTTACCTTTTTAATAAAAAAACAAAAAATCGACTCAAAAGTTTTTATTGATGCAACATCACATAAGAAAAACTGTCTGTATACTAACTTTTGTAACCTATTTTTTTTACCCGTGATTACAAATAATGAGATAGCAAAGAAGTGGATACAAATTGTACCGTTATTTTGCTTAACACCAGTAATGTGTATGACAAGACACTTGTGACATATGCAGAGAATAGATATGGATTTGATATTAACGGTATTTTTTCGTCTATTTACGTATTAGCTTGGTTGTATACTTACTTTTGTGACTGTGTGTATGTAACAATTTTTGTATTTATTGAAATTAATTTGTCAGAAGGAATACATATTTTCTTGAACGATAGATTTTTTTAACAAAAATTTTAAAATATAAATAATACCGTGCTAAGTGGCTTGGTGTAATGTTCCAAAATTTAAGACCTATCTTTCTTTAAATATTTATTTACTCGATTCGATTTTTTTAAGCAATAACTTTCCAAAACAAAAATTATACAAAAGCAATAATTTGACAAGAGTCTATATTATCAGTTGTCGAAGATGCATCAAGAACGGCAAGAGTCACAGAACTGAAGGATTCAGAGGAAAATAACAATTTTCAAGACCGAAATAAATTGAGAGAGCTAGGGTTAAGGAAGGAAAATTGGTCGACATTTGCCGCTAACCATTCGTATAAATGCATAAGAAATTCTGCTGACATTGCCAAAATTGCCAAATAAACGTTTTTAAGTTCATATAAATAAATTAAATCATTTCAAAATATTTTGAGATGTACTTAAATTTATTAATGGATTTATAACAATCTGTGTCAATTTCTTCCTTCAATCCGTTTATTTCGTTTATCATCATGCCTTTTCGACAGCAAGTGATAATTTTTGCTGAGGAGTCGTGATATATTTGAGATCTCAGAGTGTGTCAGAAATATTTTTATAGGTATGAGTATGTTCATATATATGTACATAAATATGTAGTTATGGATCAGCTAATCATTGATGCTCTTTGCAAGTTCTGTCTTCCTACAAAGGATGTTCGACCTTTCTTTCTATTGTATGTTTATATCTAAAACTAATAAATGAATCGAGGTCCTTAAATCATTATAAGCTATATAAATATTAAAAATAATAAAAAAAACATGCAAACTCACTCTGTGCAGCTTGGAGTGTCTTCTCACTTATTAACCCTACCATACATAAAGTTGATACATCTACACTACAGACATGAAAGGAAACCTAAACCTAGTGGTTTACAACTATCAACGATTTCTATGTGCGCGCTATTGGCAGAATTGGAGGAGACCTACATTTTTCAGCCGGGTCCGAACGACTAAGATGAAAATTACTTTTCAATCATAATATCGAAGCTGCACTTAAGAAGGCCGAAGCCTTAAAATGTTAAGACTTTAATTAGGTACCCGTCTTTAAACTCTTCGTATATACCATAAGAATTACCGATTTGGAGCCCTCTCAAGGCGATCAAGACTTTTGACAGCATCAAAAATTCAATTCAGTTTCGCACGTGTGAACTGTTATGTGACCAATAGTGATACAAATTTAAGATGTTACCAAAGCCAACCAGTTTTTGGAACATTTCTTCGCAACATCCCATCAGAAGTTTTTTAAATTATTTTTTGACATTAATTACATAATTACATACATCTTGTTTGGCTGATTAGCCTTTATTTTAATTTATAAAATTTACTTTTAAATAAATTGATAAAAATGAAATTAAAAAATGAAATGAAAGAAAACACACAACTTAATACTTTGATTTTGCTTTTATTAATGATGTTGAAGAATTGACGTTTGACGTATTATCGATATGACATTTCTTATAGTAACATTTACATGTGCTGCTTTCATGTCCATTTCTTATTTATTGCTTTCAATGCATTGCTGATTGCTTTCAATTGCGTTGCTGATTGCTTTCAACATTCTCCCCGGGCGAAAGACAATTGGTGGATTGTTAAGTCCCTTTACGTGCTGCACTATGTAGAAAATGGCTGGTTATTGCGTTTTGTCTTCTTCAACATGAAAAGAAATAATTTTAGTATGAATTCGCACATTAATCAATAAAAACATGAAATTTGTATCAAGTTGAAAATAAGTTAGGTAATCGATAACTTGGACTTCATCGATATCCTGAATCTTAGTAAATTGCCCATGTAGATCTTATTCGTTGTTACTACTGATAACGTCGAGTAAGCATGAAGAAGGAGGCAAACAACAACAAATTGCTTGGTTGCGTTTAATGAATGGAAAATTCCATTGATTACGCTGTTTGGTTTTTGCATTGTATTGTGTTAGTGTTGAGTGTTATTTTAAGTACAAATTATAAAAGTGTGAAATTAAACCAAATTTTTTGGCTGCAGTTTTGGGAAATGATTCAGGTGAGTTGAATTTCATATTATTTGTTGTAATTATGTCGTTTTATATTGAAATAAATGATAATTAAATGTTGTAGTATTCATGTTAAAAATGTCCAGCTTGTTAGAGATGTGCAACGTAATTTTATATTATCGATATTTTCATCGTTATTGTTATCGATACAGTTTGTGATAATTTTATCAATATCGTTGATTTCGATGTCAATGTTGATTTTTATTGAAAATTTGTATAAATTGTATTGTATTGTATAAATTGATTTGGTTTTAAAATATTAAGCGATTTAAATTTAAATGAGCTTAGATTGTAGATGTTTTGAAATTTACCATGGCGAATTAACTTCTGTTATATTATTTAATTGCGTGTTTCGATTGAAATGAGCAAATTCGTTGCCTTCGATTTTGTTTGCGTGTTTTTCTTTAAAAATGAGCGTTTTTTCGGAGAAAATGAGCGTGTTTTCGTGCAGAAAAATGAGCAAAATGTATTATTTTCGGGGGCTTAAATAATATAATTTATTTTATTCGATAATGTTGATTAGATGAAATTGTTAATTCGTTAATGTAAATTATTTTAAGTTTGTGTATGTGTGTGTGTATGTGTGTGTGTTTGTATGTGTCAGAGAGTAGTGTGTTTATGTGTATATAATTAGTCTTGATTTGCTGATTCCTCGCTTTTATTATCCGGAAGAAAACAAAGTTTGGTTATTGGTCTTTTCAGCTCACCTTGTTGAGTCTTTAACTTGACAACTCGGGTTAAATTATCTTGTCCCGGATATGTCTCTAGGATTCGACCCAAGTTCCATTTTGACGTAGGAAGACGCTCATCTTTAATTAAGACCAAGTCTCCAACCTTCGCTTCAGGCTGCGGCTTGAGCCATTTCGGTCTCTGTTGTAGACGCGCCAAGTATTCGGTTTGCCAATGTTGCCAAAAGGTTTGTAAGCTTGCTTGAATACTTTTCCATCGATCCACATGATTTGTTTTACTGATTGTTAGATCAGGCTCTGGAACGGTATACATTTCAGCTCCAATTAAGAAATGTGCTGGAGTAAGCGCTTGGAAATCTTCGGGATTCTCAGTTAAAGGACAAAGAGGCCTCGAATTTAAACACGCTTCGATTTGGGTCAGAAGCGTGGAGAGTTCCTCGAAAGTGAGTGTCCCATTTCCGACGATTCTTTTGAAGTGGTGTTTGACACTCTTTACTCCGGCTTCCCACAATCCTCCAAAGTGAGGGGAAGCAGGGGGAATGAAATTCCACTTTGTTCCATTGGATGCTAAATTCTCCGCAATCTCTTTCCAATCATGCGTGGCATCTTTCAAGAGACGGTACAATTCTGCTTCGGCACCTTTGAAATTAGTACCACAATCGCTGTAAATTTGGCAACAAACTCCTCGACGCGATGTAAAACGGCGAAATGCAGCGAGAAAAGCTTGGGTCGTAAGATCGCTTACAGCTTCAAGATGAATGGCCTTGGTTGCTAAGCACACAAAAATGGCTAAGTAGCCTTTATACGATTTTGCACCGCGACCTTTCCAAGATCGAATACTGATTGGACCAGCATAATCAACACCGGTGTAAGTGAATGGTCTCGAAATAGTAACTCTTGGCTTGGGTAATTCTCCCATCAATTGATGAGCTGTTTTATTCCGATACCGATGACAGATCGTACATTTATGGATGTGTTGCTTTACCGCTCGTTTTATTTGGAAAATCCAATATCTTTTTCTAAGAAAACCCATCATAAGCTGGATACCTCCGTGAAGAGTCTTCTCATGCGCATCTCGAATAATAAGCTTCGTAAAATGGTGACTTGGTTCTAAGATAATGGGATGCTGTTGATCGTACGGCAGATTAGCATTTTCCAACCTTCCACCAACACGAATAATTCCGTAAGAATCAACGAAGGGGTTTAAGGATGCCATGCCTCGTGATTTCAGAACACCATCTGGAAACATTTCTTGTTGAGTGAGATGAATAAGTTTCTTGCTTGACTCCAAGATCTCCGTTGGAGAAATCGGGCCAACTTTCCGATCTGATACACCAACTTGTAAGTTTTTCGTAAACCGTAAAATAAAAGCAGTGATTCTTATTAATTTGTTTATTTCAGATGACCGAAGCAACAACTCATTAACTGGAGAAATCTTTTGTTTGATATGATGAACTCGTTGAACTTCCATTGTTGGTTGAGGGCACGAAAACGTCCAAGACTCTCGTAAAAAGTCTGGTCCATGCCACCACATAGAATTGTTCAGCAAGGCAGATGGTAAAACGCCTCTTGAAACCAAATCTGCCGGATTGTACTGAGTTGGAATATGATTCCATATTTTAATGGATGTCAGTCGTTGAATTTCTCCTACGCGATTTCGAACAAACGTGTCCCATCTGGTCGGTGACCCTTGAATCCAGGAAAGGGTTATCATCGAATCAGTCCAAGCGAATATGTTGATGACTTTGGTACGAATTGTTTGAACGATGTAGTCGAGAAGTTTTGCCAACATAACTGCACCACAGAGTTCTAAACGAGGGAGACTAACGGGTTGTACTGGAGCCACCTTGGACTTAGCCATAAGCAGGTGCATCTTTACCCGACCTTGTTCGTCTGCTACTCGTAAGTAGACTGCAGCGCCGTACGCCTTCTCCGATGAATCGCTGAAACCATGGAGTTCTGCTTTCGACAAATCACCATCCGTTTGAACCCACCTTGGAAATTGGATCTTGTTGATAAATTTCAAATCTTCGTAAAAGACCGTCCATTGATCCAGTAGTGATGATTCAATCGGCTCATCCCAAGTCATCTTTTTCGTCCAAAGTTGCTGCATGAACATCTTCGCCATAGAAATACATGGGGAAATCCATCCCATCGGGTCAAACAAACGTGCTATCGTAGATAAAATAAATCGCTTTGTCAGTTGTGGATTCTCATCCGAGGTATAGCAAAAAGAAAATTTATCGGCAGCAGGAAGCCAGTGAACACCAAGCATCTTGACTCGTTCTAAATCATCTGAAGGTACTGAGAATGTGGATTCCCGTTCTCCTGTAGGAATGCCTTCGAGTAAATGATCAGAGTTAGACGTCCATTTACGTAAGTAAAACCCCGATGCTTCTAGTGTCGATTTAATTTGATTTATCTTTGCTTTAGCTTCCTCGATAGTGTTGCCTCCTGATATCAAATCATCGACATACATTTCATCACGAATCATAGTAGACGCGAATAGATTTGCAGAATTATCTTCAGCTACTTTATGCAGAGTCCGAATCGCTAGATATGGAGCGGCTGCTGTCCCAAAGGTAATTGTATTCAGTCTGTAAACCTTTATTGGGTCTTCTAAACCCTTTCTCCATAGAATCAGCTGATAATTACGATCACGTTCAGCTATCCAAATCTGACGATACATCTTTTCGATGTCAGCAGTGAATGTAAATCGATATAATCTCCATCTGAGAATGACATCACAGATATTCGGTTGAAGTGCTGGACCTGTCATCATGACATCGTTCAACGACACGCCACTGGATGTTTTGAATGAAGCATCGAACACGACTCTCAGTTTCGTTGTTGAGCTACTTTCCTTGATGACGGCATGATGAGGCAAAAAATAATGTTGATTAGCTGGCAAACTATTTTTGTCGACTTCAGTCATGTGGCCCAGCTGAAGATATTCCTCGATACATGCCGAATACTGCTCTTGAAGTTGTGGATTTGCCACCAGACGTCGCTCAACACTTTGGAATCGCCGTAAAGCACCTTGGAAAGATTCGCCAAAAACTGGAGCTACATTGCCTTTGAACGGCAACGCGACTTGATAGCGTCGATCAGCTGTTCGTTCAACATT
Source organism: Philhelius festivus (assembly GCA_963931855.1). Lineage (NCBI taxonomy): Eukaryota > Metazoa > Arthropoda > Insecta > Diptera > Syrphidae > Philhelius > Philhelius festivus. The sequence goes on along the minus strand of OZ007557.1, from coordinate 91,050,429 downwards.
CATTTGAAAATGATCTTCGCACTCCAAATCCTCAGGTTTTTGAAATGGCTTGAACGGCGTCTCTTCCAATTCCCAAAATTTCCGGAGTTGTTTATCTACATCTACAGTTGTTTGCATAAAGCTTCTGATTGATGGATTTGATTGGCGTAATATTGGGGCCTTTCCAAAGAGAATCCATCCCAAAGCAGTCTTTTGCATGGCTGGCATTGACTTGTCTTCAGGTTGAACCAAGTCCGGCAACAACAATTCGGCCAAAACATCGCTGCCAAGAAGGAGATCAATCTTGGATGACTTGTAAAAATCGGGATCTGCTAAAACATAATCGTTGAGATGTGTCCAACTCTCAATACAGAGGGTCCGGGCCGGCAGATGCCCAGACAGTGACTTAAAAATGTAAGCTTGCGTTGTTGTCGCAAAAGAGGAATGCTGCGAAGCAAATGTGATGTCTACTGCTCTTAGACAAGTGCCACTGCTGACCAAACCCAACCCGGACACCTCCGTATGTGTTGATTTCGACTTAAGCTGGAGCAACTGAACAGCAAACTCAGTGATAAACGACGCTTCCGAGCCAGAATCTAACAACGCTCGCAATGTCAACCACTCTCCCAACGATGACTTGACTTTCACAAGGGCTGTAGCCAATAAGACTTGTGTATTTTTTGTCGGAGAACAGTGATGTGAGTGGTGAGATGTCACATTATTAGATGTAGACGGCTGGATACTGGAACCTCGGAATGAAGGTGCCTCTGCGTTCAGACTTGTACCTTGAGAATTCGGGTTAGTACTATTCATTAACTGTGTGTTGGTTTGAAAAGTATTGTTTTGGTTTTGTGTTAATCGTGAAGGTTGTTGACTTAACTGAAAAGGAGTATTAGCAACATGAAGTAACGTGTGATGTGGTTGTTGACAATGATAACATCTGCGACTACTTTGACAGTTTTCTGTTACATGATTATACCCTAGACAGTTTCGACACAAACCTAGCTTATTTATAACCTGACAACGATCATTAATACTCATTTTTAAAAATTTATTACATTTTCTGACACCATGTCTACTCTTCTGACAAATTTTGCAGGAAATCTTCGGAGCATCAGGTTGAGCGTGAGCGATGAACGTCTGCTTGTGTGAAGAATTTCGCGATGTGTTGGATGAACTTTGATGGTGCTGCTGGTCGACTGCTTCAAGAGTCCGGAACCGAGTCTCCAAAAAAGATGTTAACTCTTTGAAAACTGGCAACTCTTTCGGTTTCTCTCTTTCGTTGAGTTTCTCCTCCCACATTTGCTGCGTTCTAGCAGGTAATTTACGCACCAAAAGAAAAATTAGCACAGGATCTAAATGTTCTACCTTTATCCCTAGATTCGACAAACTGTGAACTACTTGGGTCGAAGTGTATAGGAGGTCTTTAATCGACTCCGCACGCTCCTGATTCAATGATGGTAAATTGAATAGGGCGTTCAACTGGATGTTGACAAGAACGCGAGGGTGATCATACCGATCCTTCAAAATCGACCATGCCTTAGAGTAGTTTTGGCCCTGAATCTTTAAGGACAATAGAAGCTTCTCTGCGTCACCTGTTAAACTAGTCTTCAGGTAATGCATTTTCTGAATGTCTGAAAGCGATGCTTTACTGTCGACGAGACTTTCAAAAAGATCTTGAAAATTTGGCCAATTCTCATAATTGCCATCAAATGAAGGTATTTTAATTGAAGGTAAATGAAGCTCCTCGCTTTTATCCACATTTTTATTTTCAGCGACTTCTTTGGATTGCTGCTTGCTGCTGCCACCCAAACTTTCGAGCGAATCCAGAAGCCTGGCCTGAAACACACAATACTCTTCTCTGATCTGATCGTAAATTGAATCAGCTTCTGGTTCTTTTTTGGCAGATTCATCACTTTTAGTTAAAAATTCTTCATAAATTTTGTCAACCGATGTCCACAACTCCTTCAACAAAATGAGCCTCGTTTGGACATAAGCAAGGCTAATCGCTTTTCCTTTCTTCCCAAAATTTTCAACATCTTTTTTTAATTGCGTGAGTTTTGTTTGCAAACTTCTTGTTGCCATTATTTATAAATTTATAATAAAAGAAATGTAAGTAAAGAACACACTCACTTAGAGATTTTGGGAAATGGCGTCAAAATTTTCCTTTGGATTTTCCCACGTTGCACACACAACACAATTTTAATCCTTGATTATTTTGGTAATCGTTTATAAGTTTTTATATTTGTTTTTAAGGCTCGAAGGACCAATGTTTGGCTGATTAGCCTTTATTTTAATTTATAAAATTTACTTTTAAATAAATTGATAAAAATGAAATTAAAAAATGAAATGAAAGAAAACACACAACTTAATACTTTGATTTTGCTTTTATTAATGATGTTGAAGAATTGACGTTTGACGTATTATCGATATGACATTTCTTATAGTAACATTTACATGTGCTGCTTTCATGTCCATTTCTTATTTATTGCTTTCAATGCATTGCTGATTGCTTTCAATTGCGTTGCTGATTGCTTTCAACAAGCTGATT